>NQII01007877.1:35263-82663 GCA_002778355.1 Clitarchus hookeri | reverse complement strand
ACATACTGAAATGCCTCTCCTCTGTATCTTGCAGTTGGTGGTCTCTGCAATTTTCCTTTTAACAGCCAAATATTTTTCTTGCTTGCCGCGAAGCACAGCTTGACCGATGTGGCTCATCCCTTGATTCGAACCATTGTGATTTCAGCCTTCTCTTCTAGCTGTAGGGGCCGTGGTGGCTGAGCGGTTAGACTGCTCGCATCCCACCAAAGCGAACCAGGTTCAATCCCCAACTGGGTTACTCCCGGATTTTCGCAAGTGGGAATCGTGCCAGACGATGCTGCTGGTCCGTGGTGTTTCTCGGGAATATCCCATTTCCCTTCCCTTGCATTCCAGCACTGTTCCATTCTCATCTAATTTAACCCTCGTCGTCTCTCAAGACCTCGATGTTAAGAGCCGCCTAAATTTCTCAACTCAGCTTTACATTCCAGCTGTCTTCAGACATTTCTGGCCATCAAGATTAGTCCAACATCTGCATATCTAAAGATGTTACATTCTTCAGGTAGAGGCAACTCAAGTAGACCATCAAAGAGGATGTTCCATAAGATCGGTCCAAGTACCAACCTCTGGGGGCTTCCCTTCGTTAACATCTTATTTATCTACATATTTTTCGCAGAGTACCATGTTACTCTGTCTTTAAAGTAATCCAGCAGCAAAGTGTAGATGTTTGCAGGACATTCAGTTCCTTTCCTGAATCCATATTGCCTTTTGCTCAAAATGCCATTCACTTCAAGAGCAGCTACTAGCCTTCTATTCCAAAGCTTTTCATAGATCTTGCCCATCATCGGAAGCAGCATCAACTTAGGTGCTGTTGGATTTTTATCTTCTCCCTTTTACAAAATTCTGAAAACTCCTTTCTTCCAAGGATGAGGGAACCCCCCCCCCCCTCCCAAGCAGCGACTATAGACACTTAGGAGCAGCTTCTTAAGTCGGGAGTATTTTCGCTTTATTATTTCAGCTCCAATACCATTTATTCCTGAAGCTCTCCAATTCTTCATTCCATCTATTACCACTTGCAGCTCTTAAAGACCAAAATAAGGTGCATTCTCTTCAAAGGGTACCTCTTCCATTATTTCTCTCTTCCGAGAGTGCACCTTGTCCTCAGAATCAAGGCTGTCGTCAGGCAAAAGTGTGTGGAGCAGAACACACATGCCTTCTTTTAAATATGTCACCATTTCCCCATTTACCTTTATACTTGAGGATAAAAGGGTCTTTTTCATTTTTCCAGTGACTAGCTTCTAAATTACCCCGAAAAGGTCTTCATTATCCTTTTCGGTGACAAATTCAACCCATGGCTGTCTTTTATTTTGCCTGACTGTTGAATTATGTTTTCTTCTTCCTCTTGTATTCTCTTGCAAGAATCTCCCGTTCTTTTCGCCGAGATCTATGAAGTGTCCATCTTACTCTTATAAGGTTCTTCCTATCTTCCTCCAATTTTTGGTCCTACCATGAAAGATTAGGAAGTCCTTGTTTTGTTCTCTGGAGAACTTCGTCATGTGCCTTCTTGATAGTCTCGGTGTTCGCCATAACTTGTTCTTGCAGAGTACCTTTTTAGAACATCGTCTAATGCTGTCTCTCATACTTCAACAGAGCCAGGTTGAAGGCTTTCCAATCTGCATTTCTGTGGACAAAGCGATATTCTTTTTCCTACTAACCTTGTTGTATTGCCCTTCTGTCTTCACCACCATTATTCATTATCTCAAAGATGACCAGCCTGTGGTCGCTTGAGCTATGCTCTGTGACTTACCAGCCACTTACCATCCCATTGGCTTTTCTGTTTGTTAGTGTCGCAACTATATTATGTTGTGTAACATGTGTTTGTGACACATATGTTGGTAATTCTCCTTCTACATTAGCAACTTCCAAGTATTTTGCTAATATATACTGACTAACGTCTTCTCCATTATCGTCAGTCAGTTCTGAGTGCCATATCTCAGATTTTACTTTAACATCTACTCCGAACACTACATGCTTATCATGCAACACATCCAGAACCACATCCCATCTGTCGAGGTGGCTTTGGACTTCATCACTGAACTAGAAATATAACGATGACATCCATACAGTTATATCTCTATGTTGCCCCTGAGCACATACATGGTGTGTATTAGATACACTGTGCAACATCATAACATCCATTTCCATATTTGCTCTTAACATCTCAGCATGGGCATTCTTCCACTTGTCAATACTGTGTCCTTAATTTCAACCACCTCTTCAAATGGGATATAAGATTCCTAAAACAGAATTATGTCCCACCCCTGCTCCACCACTATCCTGTTGAGCTCAGAGTTCGCCACTGCTGATCTTTGCAGGTTCACCTGCCCACATATTATTTTATAGGTCATAGTCTAATCGTTCAAGCTCCACTGACAGGGCCCTTTGATATGCTGGCACATTCTTTCCAATTCACTATTTGATTGTGATCCATCTGTCTTAGCTTACAATTTATGCACTTTTCTTAAAATTGCTTGTAGTTTCCTTTGGGTCATTCCTCAAACTTGTGGCCCTTTTCAGCACATATTGAGCACCCCACTTCAATATTGCGTATATTGGCAATGTGTCCCCATTGTTGGTATTTGCAGCATCGTGAGACAGGAATGTAGTATCTTACTCTACATCTATCGTATTCCATGAATACTCTGCCATCTCGTATTTATTAATTATTTATGTCAGGATCATATTCCAGCACTATGTTGAGCCTGTCAGTGTCCCTTTTACCAGTTATATGGCTTATTGAGACTTTTCTAAGAAATGTCCCTTTATTGATATATGCATATCTGAAATTTTGCTTGTTTATAGTCTCAACCAAGCTGTTATTGTCTTCAGTCCTTTGTACATCATAGGTGCTTACAGTTTGAAACCAAGATCCTGTTGTTGGCTCCTTAGCATTTCATTAGGTTTGACATTCTCCATGAACACTTTGTCCAATAAGCTTTGAACTTTTCGCAGTATAGGCACCAAGCATGTTGCCTGTGTTGTGTTGATTTTAGAATTCTTGCTTAAGAGCCAATCTGTAATTTTTGTGACTATTTCATTGGCCTCAGCATGTGTGCTTTCCACACTTCTTTCGAGTCACAAAATCTACTTCGGGCAATGAGTCACTCCCATTTCCTTTCTCATGTTCAAACAGGAGTTTCTTTCTTGACCTATGCATATCTTCAGGGTGTTCAGGGCCTTTTGAACTCCCTGGAATTCCTTCTTGCACAATTGCATTTCTGGCAGCTTGTGTTTTCCTGACGGCTTTACCACTCCGCCCTACTGTGGTAAATTCATGCACCTTCTTTCTTACTTTACGTAAGTCAACTTCTACTTCCACCAGTTGAGGCGAAGTTACCCTTCCTTCTTCCACTACTTGCATGTAGTGAGATTCCTCTTCTTCAGGTTACACTTTTCTCTCGTCATCTCCATCATCTTCGCCTTCTTCTTCTCCTCCTTCTTCCTCATAAATTTCGCTCATCCATGAGTCCACCACATTCCTTTGCTCTCCACTAATGGCGTATCATATTCTCTGGAACCCCTTTTCTCCTTTGGACTAAACTGGAACACTTCCCAGTCGAAGTCATTATCCATAAACCGGCCAATGGCTGCCACTGCCAAAGACTTTGGTAAATTACCATGCTCAAACTGTATGTACCTTTGTTTCCTTTCGCCTTTCTTTCAAAGGTTTTGCCTTAACCTGTGGATTGAGCAGTGAGGCATCAATTACGGATAATGTCACCCCCCTTGAACGGGCTTGTTTTGCAAGACATTGTGCAGTTGCGTCACTGCAAGTCCTACATTGTGTATTCCCCATTATATAAGTGCTCTTGAATATACAAGTCCAGCACTTGCACACTTCTTACATTTTAGTTGCACTCTTGTCACCAGCCAAATCCAGTACAACTCTGCAACATTAAAAAACCATTAACAATTGTCCCACACTAATACACTATTCAGGCCTTTGGCCAGCGGTCGACACTGTTTTGTAGCACCATCTTCGTCGTTTGTGTGGAATTGCCTGACGCGAATTATAGCAACTCACATATCCTTTGGCGCGGATATGGTTGACTGATGGCCAGACAACACATTCTCTATTGGTGCAATCCTATGTGAGAAGAAAAGGTTGTGGGCTGGAGCACCTTCCCAATCAATGCCACCGCATACGGATTCTTGGCAGTCTGTGATAGCCATCTTGCGAAGTGCGGTGAATGGTGAACGGATATTGGGTTATCTAATGAGAATGAAGACGAGAACCTGCGGCAACGAGGGTGTGAGAGACTACAGCGGACGAGTGTGTGCGGCGGCTACGAATGAGAGTGCGAGTTCTGCGGAGAGCGAGGTATCCGACGAGTGGAGAGCTTCTGTGTATGGGAGCGCTCGAGGCGCTCCAGAACATTCTGGATTAAAAAATACTGCTTTATCTCGACTGAAACAAGTTGGCATTGAATGGACGAGTGATACAGACATGGCTGTAAATACTGAAACTGCCAGACATTAAACATATAATATTTAATGTAATAGTAATTCAATATGTATTAATAAACTGTTTAGAAACTAATTCTAATTATTTTATTGTATCCAGTTCTGTTACGTGACGAACAATCACGTTAACATCAACTGCAAATACCATTTCATAGCAATTCATATCAAGAAATGAAATTTTTAATATTTATTTTTAGATTTATTTCAGTAAATTATGTAACTGTTATTAACTATTTTATTTAGTTAAGACTTCCATCTCTTAAAGGACCTGTCTATGACTAGAGCTCTGAACAAATTGTACCGATATTGACCATAACTTATTAGTCTACTTACCTCATCATTTACATTTTCTAGAAATTTCATTGATGTTCTTAATGGACTAAACAGTATTATTTTGTGTTAAAAAATCAATTATTAGAAATAAATGTTCGAGATAACTGTTAGATATTTCTGATTGTCAAACTACACTACGCGCGTAAATAAGGAGACGAACATTTGTGGCATACACTGTTCTTAAATATGCAAATGTTCTTATACCTTGTTTACGAAATTATTTACGACCACCTTTGCCGTCTAGATGCTAGCGTTCTTACCTATTGCCCCGGAGGATATGAGTTTGATCCCCGACACCCACGGTTGGAATTTTCCAAATGGTTGTTGGCTGCGAAAGGCAATGGTAAAACACTGCGGGATATCTTGCTAAGTCGCTCCAGGTGCGACACAGTTTCCATCACCGCCGATGCCTGGGTTTCTGCCAGACTCCGGGTAGGACCATTAAATTGGACTGATAAAGCACCAAAGGAAGTGAACTAATTTTTATCAAAAAGTATTAACTAGGTTCTGGAAAGTTTTCACACACAAAAATCGCACGTAAATCGGCAAAACAATAGATATGCACGTACTAAAAAATAAACATAGATGTTAAGTGAAGCTAATTAAAAAATAAAATGGTAACGAATTTCTACAGTTTATTGTACTCTGTTAACAAACTCAACATACTTGTTACCGAACGAAGGGACGCAGCGGTAAACCATTGGTCTAGGATTTTTGAGGAAACATGTTCAATTCCAAGTCCAGACATACTTTTTTCGTTTTTCCATGGTTTTCCGAAATCTCTCCAGGCGAATGCTGGGATGGTTTTTCACACAGGCCGTGGCAGAACATCGAGGTCTTGAGAGCCGAGTGAGACGTTGTGGCCTAACCAACCTACCATGTTTTACGTGCTTCGCTAAACGGCTGGAATACCGAATACCCGTACCACGGAAACGCTATGGGTTATTTCATGAGCACTTATTTTATATAACGTTGAAAATTCCATAAATAATCGCAAAGAGCTGTCTTCATGGCACAAGCAACTCTGTAGCTGTTGACTGCTCTAGTGAGAGATAGGAGAGATAATTTGTGCTATAATTTACTGAAATTAATACAGGCCTATATTTTTTCAAGTAAAACTGTCTCCAAAAAAATATGAGAAATGGTGCTGTAAATTATAAATTTCTATTATTTTATTAAACAATGCCAGGGTACAGGATTTTTTTAAAATATATCTTACGATTCTAAAATTATAGCTGTTGTGCTGTAAATAAAATAATAATGCCAGAAATGAGAATAGCTTCAGGTATATAATAAGATATATTCAGTTTCCTATATTATTACACGTCCTACGCAACGATAGAATAATGCGTATGAGAAACGAATTTAGTTTCTTTTACAAGTTTATCTCAGTTAGCTCGGGCACTTACTACGACTCAAATAGAAAGTATCAGTGTATCAAATATAAAAGAAATTAAAATAAAAAACTATTAACCAGCCAGAGGTGAATCCGTGATACAGAGAAACAAAATAACAAGGTTAAGAAATGTAGATATTGTGGATTTATTCACAACTATGGACAGTACCCAGCTTATGGAAAAATAAGCGCAGTCTATAATAAGAATAATCGTTTTGCTAAAGTTTGCATGGCTAGAAAAACAGTGGATAAATTTCAAAAACAGTTTGACAACGATGAGTGTGATGATACGCATGATGAATTGAAAACATCAGCTGCGGTAAACAGTGTAAATGGCAACTGCAATGAATAGATGATAGCGTCATTGGAAGAAGTCACTTCCCATTTTGGTACACTGTAACAATCTTAATCTACAATCATCTTGTGAACGTCAAGGTTGACACTGGAGCTTCATGCAATATGATAGGACTCGGCTGATTCCTGCGTTTGGGTAACTCGTTCAAGGCATCAAAAACATAAGTTGTTATAGCAACCTTTGCTAGAAATCACATTTCAATTTCTCCGATACGTCGGATATCAANCCATCACCGAAGATGAGCTAGCAGTGAGGAACCGACGAACGGATGAAGGGGTTGCAACGACGAAGAAGGATACCGGCGAATAGCAAGAAGCCGACGAAGGAGGCTACGTCACTGAAGGTGTGACACCGCCAAAGAGGGAGGCGTCGACGAAGGTTACGGTGTCGGTAAATGTCACGTTTCGGCGAAGGTTCACGTGCCGACTAAGGTTCAGTTACTGACGGAGATTAAGTTATATGTCGACGAATGGGGAGGAGGTGATGCCGACAATGATGGTTGAGACTGTCTAAGAAGACGGCGTCGACTAAGGGTGAGACACCAACGAAGTGTGAGTCGCGTATACCGCCATCACGCGCAAGAGCTATGCCACCTGGAATGAAAACTGGGCATAGAAGAAAACATCTTAGAGAAACACACACGCCCTTAAAATATATACAGGTTGTTAGGAAATTAAATGCCCAAACTGCGGGAGATGATTCTTTATGAAAAATAACTTCGAAAATATATAGGAAACCATATACCTAAACGGAATATTGAAGGAGATATGAACCTGCGATAATTGGGTGTTTAAAAACGTATTTTGGCTGAATAATTTGACAACGCCAACAAAGTCCGCAGCAAAGCGGTGACTTATGCTTTCCATGTTGCAGAGTCACATGGGGAATGCTGATCGTCCGTGGTCTGTGCGCACTGTTCGGCTTGAGGAAGTGATACGTCAGCACATCAACGACATGCTCTCCACTAGTACGCGCTCCATAGCATGCCAAATGGGCGTGTCCCATTCAACCGTGTGGGACGTACTGTGAGTAAATCGCCACCATCCCTACCGCTGGCAGAAAGTACAATTTGTTCAGCAAAAATTCATTTTGAAAACCCTTTCTTCAAAGGCTTATATCTACTTTAATATTCTGTTTAAGTATATGGTGTCCTGCATATTTTCGACTTTATTTTTCATAAGGAATCACCTCCCGCAGTTTGGGTTTTTAATTTCTGAACATTATAAGTATGTATATACATATACACACAGAAACAGAGATGGTTTGCTGTTTCAAAATATATGGGACCCACTTCACCTGTGGATAGGTGATACAAAAACCACGAAAATAACTCGTCTACCTTTGTGGTCTGTTTCAATTTGATTCCGAGTATTAGTCCTGTTTGTACGACAATAATGTGTTACTGCTTATCGTTATAGCTGGTGCTCAAACTGATCACCTTCAGCCATGATACACGTCCGCAACCATCGTATCGTAGACTGTAGTAATATATAAAAAATACCGGGTGTTTATCGGATAACTTGGCAGTCTTCTTGGATATGTGGACGATGTTGAGAATGGGTGTTGTATACACATAATTTTCAAGTGGCCACACAAATAACAATCCAATGGATTTCAGCCTGGATAATATGCAGGTCATCCAATAGGTCCTGCACAACATATTTATTTGTTCAGAAATTATTCGTTCAAAAATGTATACGCAGTTTTGCTAAAATGTGGCAGTGTACCATCATTCATAAACCACATTCGATGTACAATATCAAGGGGAACGTTTTCTAAGTGTTCATTCAACTGCCTGGGGAGGAAATATACTTAATATTGACGTGTTAATCTCCTAACAAGAAAAACAAGCCCGATTATACTGTCGCCAAGTTCTCCTTCCCATACATCGATACGGAATTGTCGTATGTCGTGATTGACGATTAACATGTGGAATTTATTCAGCTTACAGGTAGGAAAATTCATAATTCCTTATCTGGTGAATCCAACATCCTCGGTAAATTATATGGTCGACAGAAAATACGGATCACCGATAGACACCTGCTGAAACCAAGAACTATAGTTCACTCTTGTAAGAAAATCAGTATTATTAAAGAACCTTTACTCTTTGAATATGGCGTGGATAAAGCAGCTGCTGTTGCAAAACTCTCCAAACTACTGTGTCCAACTGTATCTACTGCTGCTATTCTTCGGCCACTAGAGCCAGTATATCGTTCAACATGCTGCAATTCCGCACTGTGATATTAACGGTTGTAACAATAAGCTGTTTACCACAATCTGACACACGTTTTTTTAAAATGAGCCTTTATCTCGTCGGCATTCATGTAATCGCTGGAATGTTTTCTTGTCTGGAAGATCTCTATTAGGAAAACGATCTTCATAGAGATATCTTGCTTCTGCTGCATTACATTTTACGAGCCCATACTTCAAGCGCATATCTGCAATTTCCTGGTTTGAATAATCCTTATCACAGATATCTGACAGTTCAGTATCGGATACTCTTGTCAGGGGGACAAACAGGTACAACCCATACTATACCTAGTAAATAGGTCTTGTTATATCGCGTATGTTGCCGTAACTCGGAAACTACGTCAAATAAGCCAGATTTTGTTTATTTAATATTGTATAGTGTCTCGTCCACCGGTGAACTAATTTTGACGTGTTATGAAAAATACTGTATTGTTATTTTACACCGATTGTAGCACTTGAACATAAGGTTCCCGCCTTCCTGACGCTTGATGTGTTGCTGAATATTTGAAATCTTAAGTCTTTCTTTTACACTGTTAAATTTGTCCCCAATTTACTATACTGTGATAAGAACACACACGTCCAATTGTCAAGTTATTATACACATTACAAACACTGTTGCAGAGCTTCCCAACATAACTAAAAGCGGCCTTCTCGCACTTGTTAATCTCAAAGTAGCCTGTGTAAATAGCTACAAAACTTTTGTAGGGGCATATATTAAACTGTACTTATAATCTATCACGAATAAAGCTGTACAGTCATAGCAGAATTACGGAAAAGCCTGTGTTCGCTTCAGTGCTTTGCGTGTAGAGACGATGGGGTTCTTGAAGCTCGTGCTGATGTCACCCATGTCTGCTTCTGCGGCTTGAATCCGGAAAATAGCTCCAGATACGCGTGTACATTAATTTACTTTGAAAGCGTGTTAAATACTCACATCTTTATGATCTTCATACAATTATATCAGCCAATATTTAGCACACAAACACGTTATTCATCAACTGCATATTCCCGCACGTCGATTTTTGTTTCACTTCATATGTCCTCATACTGAATCTTCTGGTTCATGTATGTAAATTTATGTATTGTTTTTGGCCTAATTCGAATATGACGAATAAATTTGTATTTTAGCTACATACATGCTTCGAAGTAAGAAATGCTAGAATATTTTGTTGAAATCCGTGGGACTCAATAATGCTGAAAAATAAAACATTATACAAACATAAGAGAGTATAAACATAATAAACAAAATCTATCACTAATTTTTTATTCACTCTACCTTTAAAGAATTTTAGCTGGACATTCACTTTTCATGATAGAAGGAAGGTTTAATCATAGATTAACTTTGAGTGGCCTTTACGGTACAAACCCTACGTCATAAACCAGGCAGGTATGGAAGACAATGGAAAACATTTTGGTTTACATGGTTTAATAACAATGCAAGCATGCTGCTGCTGCCATCTGCTAGTTACTAGAGTAATCAAAGGCACCGGCCCTCCACCTACACAAAAAAGAGCCGGAATTGTTGCAGTTTAATACTTATTGTAGAAGACTAAAGGACGAATGTCGCCGTGGTCATGTGGTTGTGGCCAGCGAGACCCGAGCCGTTGCTGATGCCAGGGACTCGAGGCATGCATCTGAATGCTCCCCCTGACATTAGATGCTGAAGGTCTCCGGGAAGCGCGAGCGGTGACGTAGATTTTTTCTCATAAACAAACTGCAACATTATAATAGAAATTAATTTAAAGTTGCTTATGCAACACTGGTTCGATTCCAGAGGGGTCCTGTGTTCGATACCGGGTCGATGCAAAACGCAAAATTTTCTCTCCGCGGTTTTTAAAAACATTTTATCTTGTCGCGTGTGCTCTTCCTGTTCCACTATTCTCGCTCTGTGCTTTCCGTGTATTTATTACACCTTTTTTATACTGTCGCAGGTGAGAGATGTGTGTCTTCTTAACGCCCTCAACGAGCGAGAGAAGATATTTGGGCGGCTCTTAACATAGAGGTATTGAGAGTCGATGAGGTGAAGTGAGGCGAGTATGAAGCAGCGCAGGAAAAACGAGAGATCTCTGAGAAAACCCGCTGACCAGCGGCATCGTCTGGCACGATTCCCACATGCGAACCACCTTCTTCAAAATTTACGCTCATGCAGCTACCAAATTTCTATAAATGATTTTTTTATAATTAAAATAATTGTTTCAAATATAACATTATTTTACAGAATCGATTGGAAAATACTAGAAATACCACGAAATNTATAATTAAAATAATTGTTTCAAATATAACATTATTTTACAGAATCGATTGGAAAATACTAGAAATACCACGAAATAATTTCTAGTTTGTCTAACTAGTATCACATTAAAATTACATTTTAAATATCTCTATCCTTACTTAGAATAATATTTTCAAAATATTTTGGTTTTTCCAACCACTTAACAGAATATAGAGAAATTTGCAAAATTACCCTTGTTTGACGATTTGTTAGGATGTGGTGTGAAATTTTTTTATTTTATTTTGCTAAGAGCAGTGCATTTCGAACAAATTCCTCTACAAATTATTAAAATGAAAACGATATAGTCCGAAATATCTACGATTCCAATACTCAGATATAGGAATTACTCAACGCGATATATTATTTGCACTAAACTAATAAACTTATCTAGTACGCAGTGACTCGTAAGTTCTTTATACTGTGGAAGGCAATTNATATTATTTGCACTAAACTAATAAACTTATCTAGTACGCAGTGACTCGTAAGTTCTTTATACTGTGGAAGGCAATTTACAGTGCACAAAATTACGTGTATTAATACCAAACAGAGTTAGTTTGAAATATTATTTAAAACTTTTTTACNTAATTTACAGTGCACAAAATTACGTGTATTAATACCAAACAGAGTTAGTTTGAAATATTATTTAAAACTTTTTTACGAATATTGAAAATAAAATAAGTTTACTTAAATTTGAAAGTAGCTCCACTAATTGACACCACTTGGTCTAAAACTCTTCTGTGCTCAAGACATTCGTGACCTAACCATTACATTTAATAACACTTCAAAATGTCCTAGACATCGCTGCATGGCCAGAGAAGATACACGTGTAGATGAGACACATTTCTCGGCGGATGTTCTGGCAACGGCTTGCTTCCAACCACAGTAAGTTTCTGCATTACGAATGGCCAGTNTGTGCTCAAGACATTCGTGACCTAACCATTACATTCAATAACACTTCAAAATGTCCTAGACATCGCTGCATGGCCAGAGAAGATACACGTGTAGATGAGACACATTTCTCGGCGGATGTTCTGGCAACGGCTTGCTTCCAACCACAGTAAGTTTCTGCATTACGAATGGCCAGTGTAGGACTCGTTTCACACGAGCAGGAATTCTGCAGAGTGGACAAGGCGCGGCGGCCGTTCACTATGACTACAGGTTTAAATGGTATAGTCCATGCGGGAAGGGAAGTGTGTGGCAGCGGAACGTCTCCGCTTAAGTTAAACCAACTGTTTCATCGAAGCCAGTTAAACTATTTTTTAAATATAGCATTCGTAGAAATATAAACATGAAACAAAAGGTAGTCTAACATGCTGTAACTGAAATTCACTAATAACAATGAATTTTATNTGTAGGACTCGTTTCACACGAGCAGGAATTCTGCAGAGTGGACAAGGCGCGGCGGCCGTTCACTATGACTACAGGTGTAAATGGTATAGTCCATGCGGGAAGGGAAGTGTGTGGCAGCGGAACGTCTCCGCTTAAGTTAAACCAACTGTTTCATCGAAGCCAGTTAAACTATTATTTAAATATAGCATTAGTAGAAATATAAACATGAAACAAAAGGTAGTCTAACATGCTGTAACTGAAATTCACTAATAACAATGAATTTTATTNGTAGAAATATAAACATGAAACAAAAGGTAGTCTAACATGCTGTAACTGAAATTCACTAATAACAATGAATTTTATTTTACTATCGACTGGATGATTTTCTGATTTCCATGATTCATTTACGGCCATAGTTGCTTTCTTCTAGTTTTTATTTTCTTTAAATTACATCAGTTATATTAAAGCAGCCAGATACAGATACCTTAATTTTCTGCGAATTTGGTTAAGTAACTGCTGCTGCTTTATTAGCTGGTAAAAATATACTATAAATACTACTATTTTTAATGATATTGTATTTCGTAGTATCTATCAAGAAAACTTTTGCTACTGTTCTCATTTTATTTGTCTTTTCTGTAATCGTAAGTCCACTTCCAAACATTTCTATAACTTAAAAAAAAAAATATCGCTTTTGTACTATACATAATAGGGTTTGCCTTCCACTGTTTAATCGACATAATAATTGGTTCAAAATGATTTATCGATAGAAGTGGAGGGTGTTCAGTCTTTTGTCCAAACTTTAGTTGACAAAGATTTTTATGAAGTATAGAATGACAACTTTCAACCGGTGTTCGAGTTTGAAACTTCAGACAACACAATTGGTTTAAGTTTGTTCTGCCACAGTCAATCGAAAGTTAATCCCTGACTGCTCAAAAATGGTTGATATCTGTAATTTCTTTAAATTTTTCATTGCCTGTTTACTGCTTTACTACTCAGTGTTCTCAACGTGTGACAACACTGCTTGATGATTTTCAAATAATCTCTGGAACACAAGAAATGCCTTGTTCCACGTAACTTATATGCCTTGACAGTAAACAAACCTGCGTAAATCCTGATAGATGTGACTTTTACCGGGGAGTTTGCTAACGGAACTTGTTTTGAAACACACATATCTTCATTGTTCATATTGGTTCACTGTTGTGGAAAGAATATTTCGACTTATATCTTGTGCTATTGATACAATATATGATGTCATAAATGCGTCGTTTCAGTTTCTGACACCACGCATACTTCTGCTGGGATTATCTGGAACTATAATAGTATGCCTAAAGATAGATCCTTACGATCGGTATATGCAATCAGCAGCGCATTCATTGCTGGAATGATAATAATTTTTCAATGAAATACAATTCTATCTGCTTCTTGTCAGTTCCACTCGCTGCCAACGTGCCACACTCCCCCCCCCTCCCTTTTGTTTTCTAAAAACAGCCCAAAATTGTTTATTTTATTTTTTTATTACCTACGATGTTCTCCAAGTTTTGGGTAAATACCACATTATTTCGACAAATTCAAATGCACTATCAACCTGTTTTGATAATATAATTTCCATGCTATGCAACTGTACGGTAATTATATTTTCAATAAGATCTTCAACTCTCACAGACTTTATAACATACCTGAATTCAAATTAAACACCCAGCCAAGTAGAACGATTCCGTTATATAGGTATTTTGGTTGATGATAAATCTAGTTGTATATCTCGCGAAAGACATCAAACGAGTCCCAAAAATCATGACCTGTTTGGTTAATGTACGTAATTCGTAAACTTCTCCGATGACGTTACAGATGATAACCATATCTTCGTTATCACACAAGCTTTTCCCAGATATTTTCCGTTGTAAAGTACCTCATAATTATTCATGATACCCATAAGAAACATAGGTACAGTTGTATCACTTTTCTATTCGTTCGTTCCCCCCTAACTGATAGCTTCCACAAAGCCATCCTTTACATCTTTCAACAAGTCGCTATGTTTATGCCTTTTTACCAAGTTTTCCAAACACTCGAGCTTGAATAACACAGTTTAGAAAATATATCATTTTGGGTTCCACTTAGTTGACCGTACAAACCGCTTGGTTAATTATATGAAAGAAACCAAAAATCACGATATACGTTTTGGTTGTACATGCCTTGGTTTTATCTTTTTAATAGTTCACTAGAAACCAAATTAAAAATATTTGCTCTCTGTCGGGTAACACGTCAAATTTTAATCAACTGGATTACGGATTAAAGTTATATTGGCCTAAAATTAGTAAATACGAATATANGGTAACACGTCAAATTTTAATCAACTGGATTACGGATTAAAGTTATATTGGCCTAAAATTAGTAAATACGAATATAAATATTTAAATAACAATATACGACACAAACAGAATAGAAAAAAGCAACTGACTGGATAAAATAATTTTCTGTTACTTCAATGTATTTTTATATCTTATCTTTGCAAGGATGCCTTTTACGATCAGAGAACAAGAATTGCATTGCATATCAAAATTNGGGTAACACGTCAAATTTTAATCAACTGGATTACGGATTAAAGTTATATTGGCCTAAAATTAGTAAATACGAATATACATATTTAAATAACAATATACGACACAAACAGAATAGAAAAAAGCAACTGACTGGATAAAATAATTTTCTGTTACTTCAATGTATTTTTATATCTTATCTTTGCAAGGATGCCTTTTACGATCAGAGAACAAGAATTGCATTGCATATCAAAATTGGCCAAAATGTATACAGATATTTCAGACACGTTAACGAAAGCTGCAAACTTTGTTGGCGTGAGTTATTTTATAAAAATGCAAACATGCTGCCTGCCATCTGCTTGTTACTAACACGTAAACAAACACGCCGGCTTCTTACCTGCACAACAAAAAGCCGGCATTGTTGTAGTTAAATACAAATTGTAGAAGACTAAAGAGCGGATGTCGCCGTTGCCATGCGGTCGTGGTCAGTTCTGCCCGAGCCGTTGCTCAACGCCAGAGGTTCGAAGCATCCTCCGGATAGCTCACTCTGGCGTTAGAGACTCTCGGCCTCCGGGAGACGTGAGCGGTGACATCATTTTTTCTCATAAATATACTACAATCATATAATATAAATTAAGTTAATTTGGCTTCTGCAACACTTGTTAGAATACAGATGGGTCCCGGTTTCAATACCAGGTCGGTTCATTTCACTTAAAATTATATACCATGATACGCCATATTGATAAGTGGAGGAGTGTTTACATCACATTATTTTCATCCAGTACATTTCACAAAGTAATACTTGTTGCAGTAGAGTTATTGAATGAGGGGAATTTAGGGTACATGTCCGCCTTAAAACCTATAAAATGTGCAAATACCAACTCAGCTCAGTGTAGAGAAAATGTTAACTAGTTTACTTGACATCTGCCAACCTTCCAATGGATACGTATATAAGTAGTATGATTATGATGAGTCTGGAGCATCGGTGTCTGGCATTGGAGCTAGGCGCCGGCCAGCCGACATCATCTGGCATAGGAGCTAAGAGCAGGNTCTGGAGCATCGGTGTCTGGCATTGGAGCTAGGCGCCGGCCAGCCGACATCATCTGGCATAGGAGCTAAGAGCAGGCCGGCCGCCATATTGGACCCATGTGACCTTGGCCATCTTGGTAGGTGCAGCCGTCCGCCATTTTGGTTGGTGCAGTCTGCCATCTTGGTAGGCGTCACAGCCACCACCCACCATCTTAATTTTTTGTTTCTAATTTGTTTACATATTACTGGAGTTTGTCCTCACCTTCGTTCGGCCGCCATCTTGGTTTTTGTATTTAATTTGTTTATACATTACTGGAGTATTCAACGAGACTCTAGCCAACACTAAAATAATGTATGTTATATTTTACATGTATGGGCGTAATTATTTACTTAAAAAAATGAATTATGGACTAGAGGTAAAACACTTTGCAAATTAAGGTGGCATAGAAAATTATCTCTAAAAGTGCAGTTTACATGGCTGCATAGACGATTGGAG
The DNA here is from genome assembly GCA_002778355.1 of Clitarchus hookeri. Classification (NCBI taxonomy): domain Eukaryota; kingdom Metazoa; phylum Arthropoda; class Insecta; order Phasmatodea; family Phasmatidae; genus Clitarchus; species Clitarchus hookeri. The sequence goes on along the minus strand of NQII01007877.1, from coordinate 66,211 downwards.
TTAAGGTTGGCACCTCATGCAGTATTTACGAATTAGTAGCCATGAGTTGAACTGTGCCCTTCCTGCTGAACACGCAGTGGCCGGCCGAGCCACCCGGAAATGGAAGCGGGTGGCTTGGTCGCCTACAGCATCGGATTTACGCTAGCTAACAAGGTTTGGAATATTTCGCACATGAAATATAAATTATCGAGTAAATATTTATTAATCGAACAGAGAGCGACTGCATAAACATTTATCATGTAAAACTATAATAAGTTGCAAAAAGATTTCACGAATGCATATTTATTTTATCACACAATATTTACTATGCCAAAAAAAGGAAACACTCTTATGTCTGTAGAACTAGATTCTCAGCACACATATAACGATTTATTATATTAAAAACTATATCTTTACATTAAATTATAATTTTAACAGGGTTTTTATGCCAAAATGTCTTTCTTCGCAATCCGGGAGTCACCATGTTTGGAGTATCCCAGTCACCCATGTACACGCGACCATTAGATCGTTTCAGCACCTTCCTCACCAAATACACGTCTGCAAACTATGTAGGCCAGATCTCTTCGGTGTAAAATCCGCCAATGAGGGGTTCGTCACATAGGTCCTCGAGGTAATGCATGCGTGTGTACGAGTGTCTTATATGCAGCACATTGTACAACTCTGCAGACCAGTTCTGACGGAAGTCTTTGTGGAAAACTCCCCGTTTTGATNTCTTATATGCAGCACATTGTACAACTCTGCAGACCAGTTCTGACGGAAGTCTTTGTGGAAAACTCCCCGTTTTGATTAAATCCGCATCTTGTCACCCATCTTGGCTTTAGGCTTGCGTGGGTCCGTCCTCTTCGGAATAGCACACACAGTCCGAACCAGGGAGTCGTTTTTCNAGCACACACAGTCCGAACCAGGGAGTCGTTTTTTATGTCTTTGGGCTTCATGCGAGTGGTAGAATGAAAAGCAGAATTGTATTCGCGAATGAGTTTGATAGTATATCCAACCACTTATACTTTCCATTCGCCATGAAATGTCTCCACAGTTAAGCTTTGAGCTTCCTGCGAAAACGCTCGACGATGCTGGCCTTGATCCCAGAGAATGTAGAATAATGATTTATGAAATCCTTTTTCATCAGCGCATGAAAAGTTGCAATAAAATATTCTTTATCATCGTCGGTGTGAAGACTTTTCGGCATGCGTCCTTCGCGCAACACATCCACCGTCGCTTTCTTGATGTCGCGTGCATTCTCCAACTTGAGCAGTCTGTCCCAGACATACTTGGAAAAAGTATGGGTTATGTTCAAAATGTAGCTATGACCTTTATTCATACGAGTAAAGTCTTGCATTTCAATCAGGTAAAATTGGAAAGTATCGTCCGGCCCTTTCATGATGTATTTTCTGTGTTGGTAATTTATCCTAGCATATTTGTTCGGCTCGTCAGCAACTGCATACTTACTCATTTCGAAATTTAGCCTGCCACCACGAGTTCTTCTACGATGGAAATTTTTTNGGTTATGTTCAAAATGTAGCTATGACCTTTATTCATACGAGTAAAGTCTTGCATTTCAATCAGGTAAAATTGGAAATTATCGTCCGGCCCTTTCATGATGTATTTTCTGTGTTGGTAATTTATCCTAGCATATTTGTTCGGTTCGTCAGCAACTGCATACTTACTCATTTCGAAATTTAGCCTGCCACCACGAGTTCTTCTACGATGGAAATTTTTTCGTTCGTGTGCGAGTGGTTTTCATCTACTTGCGAAGCAATCAGAAGTCTCAGCCTATCTACTATCTTATTCGGAATACCCCAATACTAATAGTTGATTTTTTTTCACCACTTTACAATTTCTGAGTCAAACCCGGACCACCAATCTCACGTATCCTAGTAAACAGTCAGTATATAATGGGGAATTTTTCGTGCACCGTGTTTCTAAATCGATGTGATGCAGCGTTACTCTCAGCGTATTATGCGCGACTTTGCTTTAAAAAAAGGCAGTACTTGCGCAAATCCGATTCAGTGTAGTGTCCAGGGCACCTATGGAACAAACGTTCGCTCAATCTCTCGGTAATTTTCCCCTTGCGCTTGCCGATCTGCAGTATATTACTGGGAAAAACAGAACTTCCTTATTTCCAAGGTACCATTTTCCACCACTTTTCTGCAAACCATAAGTTTTGTCGGCAGTACGGTCAGAGTAGGTAGCGATGTAATGAGATAGAAGTGAGCTTACATCCGGCCCGTGATCCAGTGTTCGTTTCCATTCTCGCGCACGCAGCAAATCGATCAGGGGTAAATCGTCTTCGTCGCTAGTGATGCAACCTTCCGATTCGGGCATTCCTGGGCTTCATTTCCCTTTACGCGTCGGGGTCGGTTCTTCCACCGTTTTATTTCAACGCGGGCATCATCCCTCTAACTCAGTTTTTTTTTTAATTTCGTCTAGCCAGAGGGTAATATGTTTGATAGCCTCCTCCCTTCGATTCTCAACGGCTACTCTGTTATTTTTCACGAGTAATATTTGATCCATACCGCCTCGATAAATCGCTGAAGCTCGCTCACTTATTCGGTTCGGTTATCCATCGTTCACTGAGTGGAAAATAATTTCGTAGATGTGTATATATATATATATATATATACATAAATCATTCACGATTTTCTGTAATTCCTTTTTCGATATTTTCGAGCTGCCGAAACAAGTGTCCAATAACTTCTTCCTATGCCTCGCAACATCATTTTTCGCAGCAAAATTGGACATTAATACATTTTTTAGGTCCTTTAATTCTTCTAGTTTCTGCACATTTAATATATTAATGAGGTCAGTTATCCGCGCCTCCATGGTAGCTATGCGTTTATCGAACGACACCAAATCTTCAACCACTTCTTTTTACACAATTAAAAAAATTTCGACAGGTAAGTATTCTTTGCGTGCAATGGTGATGCGATTTTGCTCACGTTCAAGGTCATTGTGATAGTCAATGCCACCAAATTTGTAAATGTTTCCATCATGGTTGCATTCATAGTATAAACTGATCGAACCCATGACTGTACCTGCCTTAATGTAGCTAAAAGTCTTTACTTTTACCAATATACTGAACTTGTCTTTCCAACACAAAGAACACATATATTTGAGTCCTGCAAATGTCATATCTGTATTTACGTGATTGTCATAAATGTTTTTTTTTAATTAATGTTGTCCATGCGGAACAAAATGAGGAAATTCATATTGTTGCGGAGCAGGTTTCGAACGATCGAAAACAGGTAGAGGAAACCCATCTCCATAACAGAAATTTGGAATCTTTCGCCATGGGGAAAAAAATGGCCAAGGGCTTTACATTCCTCACCCTTATCGGGGAAGAGGAGGATCAATTGCTGCGAGGAAAGAATAGGAACANATGAGGATCAATTGCTGCGAGGAAAGAATAGGAACAAATCGAAAAAGGAAACCAAAGTAAATCTGCCTAGACACCCACTGACAAACGTGGATTTGGAACTGTTGGTGCCCAAATTGAAAATACCTCANAGCGTATTATGCGCGACTTTGCTTTAAAAAAAGGCAGTACTTGCGCAAATCCGATTCAGTGTAGTGTCCAGGGCACTTATGGAACAAACGTTCGCTCAATCTCTGGGTGATTTTCACCTTGCGCTTGCCGATCTGCAGTATATTACTGGGATAAACAGAACTTCCTTATTTCCAAGGTACCATTTTCCACCACTTTTCTGCTAACCATAAGTTTTGTCGGCAGTACGGTCAGAGTAGGTAGCGATGTAATGAGATAGAAGTGAGCTTACATCCGGCCCGTGATCCAGTGTTCGTTTCCATTCTCGCGCACGCAGCAAATCGATCAGGGGTAAATCGTCTTCGTCGCTAGTGATGCAACCTTCCGATTCGGGCATTCCTGGGCTTCATTTCCCTTTACGCGTCGGGGTCGGTTCTTCCACCGTTTTATTTCAACGCGGGCATCATCCCTCTAACTCAGTTTTTTTTTTAATTTCGTCTAGCCAGAGGGTAATATGTTTGATAGCCTCCTCCCTTCGATTCTCAACGGCTACTCTGTTATTTTTCACGAGTAATATTTGATCCATACCGCCTCGATAAATCGCTGAAGCTCGCTCACTTATTCGGTTCGGTTATCCATCGTTCACTGAGTGGAAAATAATTTCGTAGATGTGTATATATATATATATATATACATAAATCATTCACGATTTTCTGTAATTCCTTTTTCGATATTTTCGAGCTGCCGAAACAAGTGTCCAATAACTTCTTCCTATGCCTCGCAACATCATTTTTCGCAGCAAAATTGGACATTAATACATTTTTTAGGTCCTTTAATTCTTCTATTTTCTACACATTTAATATATTAATGAGGTCAGTTATCCGCGCCTCCATGGTAGCTATGCGTTTATCGAACGACACCAAATCTTCAACCACTTCTTTTTACACAATTAAAAAAATTTCGACAGGTAAGTATTCTTTGCGTGCAATGGTGATGCGATTTTGCTCACGTTCAAGGTCATTGTGATAGTCAATGCCACCAAATTTGTAAATGTTTCCATCATGGTTGCATTCATAGTATAAACTGATCGAACCCATGACTGTACCTGCCTTAATGTAGCTAAAAGTCNGTTTCCATCATGGTTGCATTCATAGTATAAACTGATCGAACCCATGACTGTACCTGCCTTAATGTAGCTAAAAGTCCTTTACTTTTACCAATATACTGAACTTGTCTTTCCAACACAAAGAACACATATATTTGAGTCCTGCAAATGTCATATCTGTATTTACGTGATTGTCATAAATGTTTTTTTAAATTAATGTTGTCCATGCGGAACAAAATGAGGAAATTCATATTGTTGCGGAGCAGGTTTCGAACGATCGAAAACAGGTAGAGGAAACCCATCTCCATAACAGAAATTTGGAATCTTTCGCCATGGGGAAAAAAATGGCCAAGGGCTTTACATTCCTCACCCTTATCGGGGAAGAGGAGGATCAATTGCTGCGAGGAAAGAATAGGAACAAATCGAAAAAGGAAATCAAAGTAAATCTGCCTAGACACCCACTGACAAACGTGGATTTGGAACTGTTGGTGCCCAAATTGAAAATACCTAANTCAAAGTAAATCTGCCTAGACACCCACTGACAAACGTGGATTTGGAACTGTTGGTGCCCAAATTGAAAATACCTAATTTTCGCGTAGTGTTTATGAGAGATTCTTTGCCCCCTAAACCCAAGAGACACTAATGTGCCATAATTAATTTTGACACGACAGCCGGGCCCGGTACGCACTGGGTGATCTACATAAAAAAGGGTAAAAACGCAGACTATTGTGATCGTTTTGGGAATTTGCATACTCCGCCCGAATTGCACGAGTGTTTGAAATATACCAAACTAACGTACAATTACAGAACGGAACAGATGCCTTACACGTGGAACTGTGGACATTTGTGTATGCTATTTTTAAGCAATCGAGATTTCCAGTGATAAACTGAAAAAATCAACATAATTCGCAGGGAATAAAAAAGGTGTGTGAGCTGTACCGATATCATCAGTATGTCGGTGTCTCATTTTGAGTGGTCAAACCTCCAGCTATTACCCTACCTTAGAAATGGAGGGGATTGGTGTGTGGGGCTAGTGCATTTTCAAACTTACAATTCTATATCCAACATCACGTACATCCACTCGTAGCTTGATAATTAAATGGCAGGGCATTTAAATGATCTTGAATATTTTTATGACGTGCATTGCTGTATTTACTCACTGATGAACACCATTGCCAGTTTAAAACATTCGTAAACCTAACTGAACTTTGCAGTCTAGAGTGGTTGAGTAGTTGACGCAGAGAGTCCCAACAGCGGTATCTAATGATCGGCAAAATGTAAGACTTCTGCAGTAAATTTTGCAAAATGGAAATATCTCAATCTTCAAATGGGAGCAGAATAATCAAACCACGGTTATAGCGCAGGATGAAGTTACAAGCATATCTCACACATTACGAAATACAAGTATTTTGTAAACTGTATTCAGGTAGTTAAAATTTTTTCTTAGAAGCATAATTTCTTGGGATTAAATGAGTTTCTACGTACTGCACAGTCGTTCATGCATGTAAGTATAGCATATTATGTATGCATGCATGTATGNGATTAAATGAGTTTCTACGTACTGCACAGTCGTTCATGCATGTAAGTATAGCATATTATGTATGCATGCATGTATGTAGACTTGTAAGTATTTATTTATATTTGGGTATGTGTCCGTGTATGTAGGCTTTTTGTAGGCAAGTTTGTGCATATTTTTATTTCGCATATACGAGGTGAAACATTCATGTGTGTAAGAAAAGTGCATACATGTTGTACCTGCATAATACTGACAACATGAGGCTTACTTTAACGCCGTACCACACAACATCGCTAGTCGATTAATTATACATTAGAACTACTTAAATGTTGAAGCTTTTTATAATATAACAGATTCAAAACAATTATGTGAGGCTAAATAACTCACCTACACACCAATTCCTTNGATTAAATGAGTTTCTACGTACTGCACAGTCGTTCATGCATGTAAGTATAGCATATTATGTATGCATGCATGTATGCAGACTTGTAAGTATTTATTTATATTTGGGTATGTGTCCGTGTATGTAGGCTTTTTGTAGGCAAGTTTGTGCATATTTTTATTTCGCATATACGAGGTGAAACATTCATGTGTGTAAGAAAAGTGCATACATGTTGTACCTGCATAATACTGACATGAGGCTTACTTTAACGCCGTACCACACAACATCGCTAGTCGATTAATTATACATTAGAACTACTTAAATTTTGAAGCTTTTTATAATATAACAGATTCAAAACAATTATGTGAGGCTAAATAACTCACCTACACACCAATTCCTTATCCGATATTTGAATATATGACATACATACTATTTAATTTAGATTTATTCCACAACTATCCTGCGGCCGCTTATCATGTGTTTTATTCAAAGTCCTGCATAATCTATCAGAACGGTTGTTTTGCCATGTAATGCACGTTATAATAGGATCGAAAATCGTCCTTAGATATTAATTAATGTTACACCAGCAGTTACAGTGGAATAGTATTATTTAAACGATAGTCTGTATGTTCATATTTGCAGCGCTACATTACTAGCTACCGAAACCCTCCACTAGTTAGCTCGCATAATACAGCACGTTTCAGGCTACCACCAGAGTTGTTTCTTTGACATGGCCTTAAAATAGGTTTTAGGTTGATGTGCAGTGTGAAGAGCCCCTGCACGCTAACACGGATGTACAAACGTGGAGTTTTGCAGTGAAAATCAGAATTCAAATATCTCTTTTTTTTTCTGTGATATCACATTCAACGGTTTAAAAGCGGCGCAAAAATCTCTTCAACAATATTTCAACCGGCTATTTATATTTAAGTACACTTAACTGACACAAATTTAAGCAGGCCTACCTAATTTTAGGCCACGAACTAAAGATTTTCACTACGAATTAAAATTTTAATAAATTAATTTTGGTTTTATACGCAATCATAAGTTATCCCCATTATTTATGATGCCATACTTGACAGACTGACAACCAAGACTGACTTGTTACATGGTAAGAATATAAAACCTTAATCACTATGGATTACACTTAGGAAGTTCACCTTTTAAAAATTAGTATTATCTAAATGTCATACATTTGTGTGATTATATATATGTTTTTTTTTTTNAGGAAGTTCACCTTTTAAAAATTAGTATTATCTAAATGTCATACATTTGTGTGATTATATATATGTTTTTTTTTTTAAACAGAACCACAAGTTGGTCGATTTTTCGGATCGTATGAAGTCAGTGACGCTGTTGTGATTCANTTTTTTTTTTTTAAACAGAACCACAAGTTGGTCGATTTTTCGGATCGTATGAAGTCAGTGACGCTGTTGTGATTCAAATTGATTAATACAGAAAGATATTTTCCCTCTACCGCTAACTCCACGCAGTACGTGAATTACTAGGAAATGTATAATTAATATCCCTGAAATAATAATTTGACTGCAGGTTCAATGAATAATAAGCTCGCTACAGAGCACAATACTCAAATTAATAAGAAGGAAAACAGACCAACTAAGCAGCCGCTACAACAAATAGAATAAACAGGAGCCATCGAGCACAAGTTCAGAGTTTTTTTTTTAAACGTCATCAATTCCTGAAAATAAATCTACTTCTTTTTAATATGTCCACTTACATTTCATAAAATTTCATATTACCCAGTTTATTTCTTGCGCATAAAATAACAACGACTCTCGGCATTTTACGAACTCTTGTTAAATTCTGATATTTTATAGGTCTGCAATCAAAATGTGTAGTACAAACATGTTGATATGAATAATAAAAATTTTATTGATGCTCAATAATTATAGAAAAATTCTAATAAAACAAGTTCAAAAGTAAAAAAAAATTAAGCTGTAGAACTTGAAATATTTACTTGCGCACGTTGTCCAGTACTTGTAATGTATTTATTTAAAACATTTCAACGTCTCGTGTAGTCACTTTAGCTGAGGTAGCTGAAGCGTTGCGTTCGGGCCTGGATGTTCTAGGGGCTTATCTCGGTTGGAATTTTAATTTCTTTTTATAGTAACTGAAACTCTTTAATGCACGTGTAGCAAAATAAATATTTGGTTGCACCAACCAAAACCTTTGTTTGGGGCAACCAAATAAGAACAACAAAATAATTTTGTTATAAGAAAATATTCCATTGCTCGTATACATACAAATAATTTGGTTGCGCCAAACAAAGTTTGTTTGATTCAAAAAAACTTTTCCCTCGGTGTAGCACGGATGTAAGTTAAATGTAATGTTTTTCGAATCGAATTCGAAATATTATTTAGTTGTAGATAGTTTAGCTAATTTTGTGGAAGTCACTTCTCTTCTTAACCTACAAAGTGCTACAGTGATTAATAAAATGAAAACAGTCTTCGCTAGAGGTGACCAACCTATAACAATGTACACACATGGAGCACTTCATTTTGACTCAAAGTTATTCCAAGATTTTGCTAGCTAATGATATTTTGTGCTTGTGATGCCAAGCCCTCACTATCAGAAGTCAAATGGGCTCGCAAAGAGTGCAGAAGAAAATTTTGAATAAAATTGTTTTAAAAAGCTGCTGATCCATTACTGTCGTTAGTACACCATAGAAACACTCCCAGAAGTAAGATTCACTCACCATATGCAAATTTTGTGGGACGAAATCTTCGCAGAACAATTCAACGCAAATTTAATAGTTTCTAACCTCAATTTACAGTGAAAAATGATAGAACACAATTGGTGGAAAAGAAAATATAAGGAGTATTACGATAAAAGTTCTTGTAATAGGAAAACGTATCATTTTAACCAACCAATTAGATCGAAAAATATCCAAAAGCAGTGTGGATGCCAGGAACTCTAGTAGACATTGGGAATACGCCAGTACCATATATTGTCTCAGGAAAATATGGCGAGAACTATAAAAGTAATGAAATTCATATATTTACAAGATAAGTAAGAAAGAATAAAGGTCTTGTCAACAACTGTTGTAAACCGACGAGTACATCACAGTCTGAATATAACAAAACTAAACTTTCATAATACCATCTACCGGGTCTTGCTGGTTAATTATATTTCCTTTCAAAGCTATTTACTTAATTGTTATTACTAACACAATGATGTATGTTAATTGTTGCTTAATGCGGAAGTTATAAATATAACCTCTTTGGAATGAATATATGTGCGTACTATGTTTATGAAAATATATTGATACGGTATCAAATCGTTGATTAAAAAGCAAGCTATTTAGGATGTATAATCATTTCATTTAAATAATGCTGAAGATAATTTTATTCAAATACAACACACCAAACAGTCTACAATACATCTAACGGTAAAACATTTTTACTGTAAAATATATTTGTNTTTATTCAAATACAACACACCAAACAGTCTACAATACATCTAACGGTAAAACATTTTTACTGTAAAATATATTTGTGAAATTTTTACGATATAATCAATTTTAAGATTAAACTTGTTCCTGCGACATTTAAACCCACCATCATCGATCATGTATAGATATTTAAATTTTATTGTAATGTGTTTTGGTATATTTAAGATAATGAATGACTATTTCAATATTACCGTTCATCTTGAGAAATTTTTCACATTTAGTGTGTATCCACGAAATATTCGTATAATCGGCATGGTATAATGGAGATCAATATGAATTACGTAATACCAGTACACTATATAAGTCAAACATTTACGCTTGAGAGTAAAGGGTGCCAACAGATTTAAAAATAGTGTTGCATGTCGCTGCCCAGTGATTCCATCGCGTGGGAAGACGCCGAGAGCTGGGGGTCAAGTTTATAATGTTAAACGAAGCGAGTGGCCTATCATAAAGGACACCGCCGCACACGCCGATAAACTTATCGCAGCTCGCGCCTAGCTGATCCTGACTAGCTCATGTTTCTCCATTTATCATACAGGAAAGTCGTCGCCATCACCATCACCTTTCCCCAAACAACTTGGATTGCCGAGAATGTTCTAGACGGCACCTACCTGAAGTATAAATACCACGTGTGGGCCTCTGAGAGGGGAGTGATTAAGAGTCCAGAGTTTGGCGTCGCGTGCGACCTTAAGCGACAGTTGGGCGATTCCGGAGCGACGAGGGACGACTGCAGTGATCTGCGAGAGTGTGTCGAGCTTGTGTGTAGTGNTTTATTCAAATACAACACACCAAACAGTCTACAATACATCTAACGGTAAAACATTTTTACTGTAAAATATATTTGTCAAATTTTTACGATATAATCAATTTTAAGATTAAACTTGTTCCTGCGACATTTAAACCCACCATCGTCGATCATGTATAGATATTTAAATTTTATTGTAATGTGTTTTGGTATATTTAAGATAATGAATGACTATTTCAATATTACCGTTCATCTTGAGAAATTTTTCACATTTAGTGTGTATCCACGAAATATTCGTATAATCGGCATGGTATAATGGAGATCAATATGAATTACGTAATACCAGTACACTATATAAGTCAAACATTTACGCTTGAGAGTAAAGGGTGCCAACAGATTTAAAAATAGTGTTGCATGTCGCTGCCCAGTGATTCCATCGCGTGGGAAGACGCCGAGAGCTGGGGGTCAAGTTTATAATGTTAAACGTAGCGAGTGGCCTATCATAAAGGACACCGCCGCACACGCCGATAAACGTATCGCAGCTCGCGCCTAGCTGATCCTGACTAGCTCATGTTTCTCCATTTATCATACAGGAAAGTCGTCGCCATCACCATCACCTTTCCCCAAACAACTTGGATTGCCGAGAATGTTCTAGACGGCACCTACCTCAAGAATAAATACCACGTGTGGGCCTATGAGAGGGGAGTGATTAAGAGTCCAGAGTTTGGCGTCGCGTGCGACCTTAAGTGACAGTTGGGCGATTCCGGAGCGACGAGGGACGACTGCAGTGATCTGCGAGAGTGTGTCGAGCTTGTGTGTAGTGAAGAGTGGGACTGATCTGCGGGACTGTGGACTGGATGCATGAGTGAAAAAGACATTCGGTACGATGGAAACAGACAGTTTTCACTAAACGTATGGAAATAGTTGGAGCAATTTAGGGGACATTAGCAAGAGTAAAGTCTGCTGTAAAGACTTTAATTGATATTGGAGATAGTAATTAAATATTGCGTTCAACAAGAATTAAAAAGAGTTAATAGGATGCTCAGACTGGTAAATAAAAGGTGTTTGACTATTTGTAGCATTGCGAGTAAACATAATTATTGAATCAGGTTATTTCATTTCTATCACGACCTCTATCCCTCGCGAAATCGGATACGTCTCTCAGGCATTCTTGTAACACTGGTGTCAGAAGTGGGATAAAAGCATTTAATTGTTAATCAAGTTAGGCGGTACGTTAGTAATTAGTGATATTACGTCTAACTAATTAATATATTAGCTGTACGTAAAAAAAATAATACTCTTTTATACAACAATAGCAGTGAATGTTGTCTAGAAAAATGACCGCAGAACAGGAAGGACTGCGAGAATTAATTCAGGTATTACGTAACCAAGTGAGCGCAAGTGTTAACAGCCTTGATAAAAAAAATTGGTAGTGTGAAAGAGTGTGGAAAAACTGTAAATAACCAAATTAGTTGTGTAATTGTTAGTGTAAACGAGAATATAAATAGCCAGATAACTAATGTAATAAGAAAATTGACACTGTAAATGAAAATGTTGATAGGAAAATTTACTCTGTAAATGAAAATGTGAACAAGAAAATAGAAGGGATTAGCGAGTTGGTGAACACGAGAATTGATTGTGTGTACAAGAAAATTGACAGTGTAAATAAAAGAATGGACAGTGTAAATTACTTGATGGACAGTGCCGAGAATGAACTGAAACAGGAAATAAGTGCGGTGAAGATTGAATGGCAGGAATTTCTACAGCAGCGAAATTCCACTATCACAACATCGCCAGCCGAGAAAAATGAGGAAGCAGTACAAGTCGTCACCAACACAGCGACCTTGGTGGATAACGAGCAGATCAGCAGCATTGGTGTCGCGCAGCCGGCAGTGAGGAAGGAGGTCTTAACTAAGCCCGCCCCTGCTGATGGCCAAACGTTTTGGCGGGAGTACCAACACCAGTTTTAAATAGTCGCCACTCTGAATGGCTGGTCAGTCGAGTAGCGGGCTTACTTCCTCGCTGCTGTGCTGATAGGCCCTGCACTCAGCATACTACAATCTCTGCTAGAATGACATCGACTGGAGTACCCCACACTGGTGTCGGCCCTGGAGCTACGTTTCGGCGACACGGTACCAGCGACATCCCCCTCATGTCCAGCTGCGAAGCCGCACGCAGCGACAAGGGGATCCACTGCAGGAACTATTGAAAGACATTGTGTGGCTCTCCCACCTATCTTTGGAGGGGTGCTGGGAGGAGGCGAGCGACATCATCGCAGTCGGCTTCCTCATCGATGCCATCGCTGACACAGAGGGACGGCAAGCTGTACGACTGGCTGCACCTCACACCGTGCAAGAATCCCTGGCCCGAGCAATGGAGGTGGACTGAGCAAGACAGGAGACCGTACCTCGACGTCCAGTACGTGCAGTGATGCTGAACAAAGACGAAGACAGAATAACGAAGACACTGAAGGAGTTGCAGTTGGCTTTGAGAGACGTTACTTCCAGGGTTCATGCTGCAGAGCCTCACCTACCTCTTCCCAAACGGAGGGAGTGTTGGTCATGTGGACAGCTGGGGCACCTGAGAGCTTATTGCCCACATCAGAAGCAACAGCCAGTGAAGAGACAACGTGGCGAAGAACAAATTGCCTCGATGAGCGCATGGAAGCTCTTGCGTGAAGAAATTTGTGAACTTCGTGCATACGCCCAACAACTGAGACACCGCATCGACGTGCTGATGTTGAAAGTTGCACACCTCACAAAGCAGTTGGAAAATGCTTACGATAACTTGCGAGTACTGTCGAAATTCCCTATGCAAACTGTGCCACACGGCAGAGATAGAAGTTCATGGCATGGAGCGAATAGTATAATGGTCTCCCTCAGTAGGGCTCTGAGGATAGTAGTCCCACGGTGGAAGTGGTTCTGGGGAAAACAACCAGTTGAGTGAACTCGAGAAAGGGAGTGAGGCAGTCGACAGGAGGTACCAGTGCATCCACCGCAAGTGTCAGCACTTTTCAGATTGGTAGACATGGTCTAAAGGATGATGAATGGGGAAATTCTGTAGTTGATTCATATTTTCAAACCGGTAACGAAAGGATTAGTCATTATGTGAGGCACGAACCACCATATAGTGACAGGGTGAAGACCTGGTGTGAGTACAGAATGTCGTACTAGGTATTTCAAGAAGGATAATTGGCTTGGCTGTACAACCCACAGAGACGAAAAGGGTACTCGAATTACAGAAATGTTGGGAAGGCCCCTACAGGATTCTGAATAAGATCAATGATATGGTCTTTCAGATTTGTCGTGAAGGGTCTTCAGCGAAGCCGAAGTCTGTCCACATCAACCGACTGGCACTCTTACGAAGGTCCGGGTATTGCAGAGTCTGTTCAGGACGAACATACTTGCGGAGGGGGCAGTGTTGCATATCGTTGCCCGGTGTTTCCTTCGCGTGGGAAGGCGCCGATGGAGATCAAGTTTATAATGCTGCAACACACGCCTATAAACTTATAGCAACTCATGCCTCGCTGACCCTGAGAAGCTCATATTTCTCAATTTCTCACGCATGAATGTCGTCGTCATCATCATCACCTTTCCCAGGACAACTTGGATTGCCGAGAACTTTTTAGACAGCACTCACCTCAAGTAAAAATACCACGTGTGGGCCTCTGACGAGAGAGTGATTAAGAGCCGAGAGTTTGGGTCTCATGCGACCTTAAGCGACAGTTGGGCAATTCCGGAGCGGCGACGGACGACTGCAGTGATCTGCGAGAGCGTGTCGAGCTTGTGTGTAGTGAAGAGTGGGACTGATCTGCGAGACTGTGGACTAGATGCATGAGTGAAAAGACATTCGGGACGATGGAAACAGACAGTTTTAACTAAACGTATGGAAATAGTTAGAGCAATTTAAGGGACATTTGCAAGAGTAAAGTCTGTAATAAAGACTTTAATTGTTATTGGAGATAGTAATTCAATATTACGTTCAATAATAATAAAAAAAAGAGTTAATAAGATGCTCAGACTGGTAAATAACAGATGTTTGACTGTTTGTAGCATTGAGAATAAATATAATTATTGAATTTAGTTATTTTATTTTTATTAAGATCTCTATCCGTGACGAACCCGGACACGCCCCTCAGGCATTCTTGTAGCAATATAATGACATCTCTACAGTCTAAGAGTTGTGCAATTATTGGTAAAGATTAAATATTAACATCTCTTGAGTGAGCAATATTGAAGTATCGCATTTCACGGGGGGTTTTTTTTATACAGAGACGATTTCAAAAATTGCGGTAGTTCTTACTCCCAGCACCCCACGGCGGACGCTATCTGTATGGAGATAAGAAAGTTCGAGCAGCAGAGACAACCGATATTGGGAACACTGGATACGGCCGGAGAGCACATAAAAGGACAGCTATTTTCCTTTCCTTCCAAATTCTTCCACGCCGCGTGTGCGTTTTTGCAGTTCAGACTAACCATACAGCCTATTTTATGCTCTCGGTAACTTTCTACTAGGTGGCCTTGCATGGGAACGAGTGGCAATAAACTATATCTCCCGTCCATAGAACACCTCGGGGAATGGAAAATATCCTCCACAAAAGTTTAGTTCAACAAAAATTTATGTATCTATTCATTCCCTATAAAAAAAGATGTGGGGAATCTCTGGTTTAAAACAGAAGAACGGGGAAAAAGAAATAGAGTGGATATGCAGTTATATGGTTCACAATTTACTTTCTCTGAATATGAGCAAGCTTTCAAATTCTTACGATTTATCAACTGCGGTAGGCGTACAAAAGATATTCGCTTCCGTCGGAAAATGGGAAAATTTATTCGTGAGCATTATAACGCAAATTATCCATTATACATTATATGCACAAACTCTTTCTCTATTTTATAAATATAATCACTATAATCTACGGTCCAAAATGTATCCGGGAAGTATTTCAAATTAATTGAGCTGGTCCAGCAGTGTAACATCTGTACAGAAGTAAGAATATAAACAACGTAATTTGTACACTAGCATATAAATTAAAATGTTTTTTTATTAATTTATTACGGCATCAAAGTGGTTATCATTGTTTGTTAAATATCTTCATTGCAATTTTTCTAATGTCCAACTTTTCAAAACACTGGCTACTTATCCGTGCTATATTACCAAATTTATTTCACAACCTCAAGCAAACGAGAGCACTATCAACTCTGACTTTCTTGTGACAAATCATTGTTAGTAACTTCGATGGCATTCCGTATTGTATACGCACAACAGCGTCATGCAATATCAAATAGAAAATAAGTAATTAAAACGTAACCGTTGAGGTTTAAAGGTAAATTAATGTAATTCTACGAAGCAAACGGCGTTCTTGTGTAGTAATGTTTATGTACAGCAAAAGCGACAATGACGCGTTAGTTCACAGAATGATAAATCGTATAAAACAGGCGATCTATATTTGCAGATAAATAAGTTATGTTATGTACTGCGGCAACGTTATACTAAGCCTGCATTGAAAGTAAATAGACACAATACAGAAAATGATAGCATGCAAATTTAGAAAATGGAAAGATTCAAAGTTGGGAATAATAAAATAGTAAATACTTCAAAAGTGAATAAGTTAATAGATAATATTAAACATGACCTTCAAATTGGCAGATAGTTATAGTTTTGCACAGCGCATATAAGAAATTATTGCCTACTGTGTACAACAAGGAAAGAGAGCCGAGCCCCAGTTCTGCAGATATCATTGTCACATTAAAATTAGATACCTAATAATATTAAAACACCTGTCTATACTGAAATCGTAATGTATCACCACGAAATTTAAACGCGACAAGAAATAGTAAAATCTATGTATTTATTACTTCTTTATGCATCGCAAACACCATAATCAATGTCAGTTAATGAGACATTTATGTACTGAAATCAAATGCTACGATGCATTCAAATGGAAAGGCTTGTCAGGGGACGACTTACAAACTAACTTATAGCCTTACTTAAACTAACACCCATGCCTTACCTGGGATTCAAATCCAAAACCTCCCGCACAAAAAACCGGGGGCGCACCAACCGACTGCGCCACGGGAGGTCGGGTCGGCTGTATGGCTCAAGTCCCTCAGGCAACACAATGACTTGATTATCGGATGAGATTAATGGTATGAAATCTACCTCAAAATATTTTCTATTCTCTATTAACATAGCTATAACAAAGGTTTATTATATAGATACGCATATATAATATTGTTTGTGAAAAATGCAAAACCCAGAAAGAATGGCCCGAATGAATCCAAACTCGAGGATGTGTAGAAAAGTGTTCCAGAAGTAAGTGATAACGATTGCAGAGAGATGAGATACAAGTAGGCCCAGAAGTGCCCTCTCGTGTGTGACCGGAAAAGTCGGCGTTACGCAAATCTCAGTTAGTGAAGGGCCGCCAAACGAAGTGAAAGCAAGTGCCAGTGCCTCGTCGACGTCAAAGGGCACCATATTAGCACGTGAGTGAGTTCGAACGGGGCAGAATGATCGGTCCCCGGGAGACGGGTTTGTCACACCGTGAATTATTTCGGCTCGTACAGAGCATGCTGCTACGACGGTGATGCGTGTGCGTAACAAGTGGATAGAAGAGGGTCGTACGCAGCGACGAGCGGGTACTGGACCATGCAATGTAACCACAGTACGGGATGACCGTCATCTTGTCCGCATGGCCGTAACGGGCCGTACAGCCTCGTCCACAGTGGTGGCTTGACACTGGAGCACTGCAATGGGAGTCTATTTCTGCGTCGACGGTTCGATACCTTGTGCTGCGGGCTGGAATGGTGGCAATCATGGCATTGCGTCGGTCCAGGGTGCAGGAGCTCTTCAGCCCGGGCTGAAACAGGCAGCGGAACGCCGAGCTGCCTAATACACTGCCCAGTCACACCAGGTATGTCGACGACGTGCCCCGGTTCGCACACGTTGCGAAGACGGTAATTTGGAGTTCGATCGTGTGAAGCTTTTTAGTTGCGTTTACAAAATAAAAATTAAGAATTAAATTATGTGTTATGAAGTGTACAGAAGAAACAAAAATGCGCTCTTACGTATATGTTTCCAACGGAACTTAGCAGGTTGTGGACGTCGTTAAAATAAATAATTATGTTTTATATCTTAAGTGAAAAATTTAAAGTAACGACTAATCAGAACAGAGCAGTCGATGTTATTGGCGGGTAAATGATATTTACATTAATGAAAGTATAAAAAATATAAAACATGTGTGTGTGTACCCATGTTTACTATTCTATTTGTCCACAAAAATAAATTTCTCTGATATAAAAGGTTGGCTTTGAAGTATCATCTGCTTAAATATGATTGTGTTATACGGGGATTGTCTGGGAACAAAAGTAAACAGGACAGGCTTGTCGCAAGTTTTCATTGGCTGGAATGAAGTATTATTAGGTGAATTGCGAATCGCAAATCCGGAAGACGTAGTTTCGCGTGCGAGGACCGCGGCTACTGCATAACTCTTAACGCATAATGTTCCTACTGTAAACGCAGTTTTAGTCGTGACAACCGTCACCGCCTGTTCTACGTCGCTGGCCGCAGCTTGTCACAGCTCTCGAATCCTCCTATAGCATCGGTGCACAGCGTCAGTGCGTGCATTCCCGAGTGCACCGCTCAAACAAGAGGGGCCCATATTAGTGCCACACTTTAAAGGAGTCTCGTGCCAGCAGAAACACTGGGCCGGGACAGGCCACGTTCCAACCCAACGTTATGGGGTAGCTGTGCAGGGCAGAGATACCAGTCGTGGGCAGTTAGTTTAAGTGTATATTTGTCGTTGTAGGGCTAAATCCGGTACGGGAATAAATGCTACAAAACTGACGCACCAGTGTGTTTTTTAATGAGACCTCGTTTGCCCCCGCGTACTAGCAGCACAGAAAATTCTCCAATTTAACCGATATTCACTTACGGCACCACGGAATTAGTCGTTGTTTTCCTGTAGGTTTGTAATTTATTCAGAATCCTCTAGGGTTTTCCTGTTAAACTGTGACCTAAATGCAAAACTAAGCAACTGCACGTGAGTTGAAACGCTAATTTTGTCTCAACGCAAATTCTTGAAATGTTTTGTCCCTAGTTAGGCCCTATACCGTGTGTCTTGAATGCAAAGCCCGATGACTTATTTATGTTCTCAATATACCTATAAACATCGATGGTTTATTGAAAATCTGTGCTGAAAATTATTAATGGAAACTTTTGTGTCGTATGCTTTCAACTATTTAGTGTAGCATTTCTTATTCAATTTTTGCGCAGTTACTGTTTGCATGGATGTTCTCCGACAATCTATACATTCACCTTGACTTTCAGTAAGTTAAAACATTTTTATCTGCCGAAATGTATGGTCTCTTGATTATTGCAAAACGGTTGTGACGAATATCGATTAAGGTTTCGTTTCTCAAATGTTGGTGGTTTCTCATTTACTTATAATTTTTTTATTTACAAATTTTAAACACAGTTGTACGAGTATCATAAAAACTCTCGCTGTGTCGTGAAATTAGAAACCGAACCACAGTTACAGTTGTGTTGGATATGTGTCTGTTAACATTAATATGTATGTTGGATGGATTAACTATACGAAACTGATGTCTTCTGCTCATTGGCATGCATGGTAAATGAACTAAATAAGACGACAAAAATAAATATAAGCATCTACTACTAATTTTATTACTTAAATGAGCTACAGTAAATCATGATCTTCGTTTTCAATAACAAAGAGTGCTGCATCTGGAGATACTATTTACATTTTAATGTTCTAAAATATTTAATTTAACCTTACTTAAACTTTTATGGTTTTTCCTTTTTCTATGGACTTTCTAACGCCAACTTCTATAATTATTTTAATGGTTTATTGGACACTTAGAACATTCGCGCAAAAATCCATGGAATACAAGAAAGTCTGTTGATTATATATTATAATATACAATAGCCACGAAAGGTTATAATTTTGCATCAACATTAAAACATATGACAAATGGTTTCAGAGTTGCAGGAATAGTGCAACTTAACGAAGATGTTCTTAAAAATGCAGGCTTCTTCAATAATATGTGACTGAATAGTAGTACATAATGAAAACAAAGGCTACACAACTTCAGCGAGAACTGATAGTTGGAAAGAAGACGTAAAATATTCTACCTCCGAATCAGTAGCTATGGTAACCTCATAACTTATTCGCCCATTGCCTAAGCCAGCACAGCGTGAAAAAAAGAATTTAGAAAAAAAGGGTAATTTTTTATTTACTGGTTTACCATTTAACTAAGTATCGGAAAGCCAAAGGAGCTAAAAGATACTGAAGAAAAGGAAACCATCGGTTCCAACACATTTTTATTCTCCTTTCTACTGAACAAGTCTAAATGTATAATTTAACATTGATTTTAATAAAATAAACACAGAAATTAAGCAGGAAACAAATCATTTTATTAACTCCGATTGTAAAATTTCAGTACAATTAAAAGGCCGTAATTCTGTTCGTTTTTTTTTTTTTTTTTTTTCCCAACAAATTAGACGAAGATCTCTCGTTTTACATTATTGGGGATGAAATTTTAAATATCTTGCATCAATTATAGATGAACATCTTACGTAGAAATTTACGAAGGAGGCAAACTCGAGGCTGCCTACACCCCAGTGGCCACGTGCATAGGAGGAAAATAATTTAGAAGAAGAAAACGTTCAATCTGAAAACGTTATAGAAAGTAAGCCACGGGAACTACACACGTAAGTTAAACATTTCACTCACGATATCATTAAAACTTCCCAATCTTACACTAACGCGTCCGTTATCAACGGTGGTTGCGGTATTTCTGTTAATGGAATAAAGGATTTTGCGTCACACTTCTGTTGTTACTTGCATTCTGATTGGCTGTCGTCTGACCACTCCACACTACTCATCCAATCATCAATGGCGAGACAAGAGCTAATCAGGACACTTATCTTTTAATTCACGTGATTTACAAATTTCATTACTTGAACAATAACCTCTAAATATTAATCTTAAAATCAAACGATGCAATACTCGATACCCTCTAAGGGCAAAATGAATAATAACAATAACAATGTCAATAACCTTTAAATTACCTCTACATAAATAAACTCGTGACATAACCAAAATTACAGTGCACTTCTCTTTAATCATATACTAAATCTAAATTTGAAACGTTTTCATAAATAACCGTCACCACAACCAAATAATTCAAAACCCAGAGTTAATCTATATAAATAAATATCAATTGTCACATCTAACGGAGCATCACTTGAGAACGGCACGGCCGATTTGGCTGATTTCTTTTTTATTGTGTTCGTAATTGACAGAATAAAGTTTGTATGAAAGAAAATGTTTTGAAAATTCACCGGAAAAGTCGGAAATTTGGATGGTATTTTTATATGAAATCTTTATGTTAAAGAATTTAATTACGTGAAATGAGGCACAGTTTGAAAGTTCTGCTAACACATGTTTTTAGAACGAAAAAAAAGTATGACATTTTGCGAAGTGATTCAATTATATTTTCTTTATTTAACGAAAAGGAATATTGTTGTATCGGTGGTGTGTTGAAAAGATTATTTTGGTGTCTTTGGAAAAATGCCACGAATAAGGCGTCGAAATATCGGTTGGCGTACGCGCAACGCAAGAGAAATACATGATCGTCGAGTCGACGAGACTGATGAATTGCATAGACAGCGTTTAAAGGCAAATATAATAATAATTCCTCAAGTGCGAATCAATTATGACTCCGGAAAAACGGAGACAGTCGAGTTCTACTCGCTCAGTTGGAGATAACGTAAACAATAATTTGGAACGTCGACAAAACAGACGGCCAAACGTAACAATTCGGTATGAACGTTTGGCGTTGAGATAAGATCCAACAATCGATTACGCCATGGATGTATCGGTCGACTTCGGAACCATGAGCACTGTTTATCAACATGCAATGCTTTGAGGTTTCGACATGAACCGCCAGGATTATGTTGTGCGAACGGAAAGGTCAAATTACCACAATTGATACTGCCACCAGAGCCACTAGCATAATTGCTTTCTGGCTTAGAACCTCAATCGAAGCATTTTTTGCAGAATATACAAAAATACAACAGTATCTTCCAAATGACACCATTTGGAGCGAATATAACTGAGGAACGAGATTTCAGCCAAAATTTTAAAGTAAGGTTTCAGCCCAACTTTTCAGTAAATTAATTTTTGACTACAACACACATCATATACACAAAAAAAAATCAACAATTCACAACGTTTCAATAAAGAATTTGTTTTCATTTTACAGATTCAAGGACAATTCATCATCGTGCAGGAGCATTGTTGCCGCAAGTGAATGATGATCACAAATGTCTTCAGTTTTATTTCCTTGGAAATTCTGATGGTGAAATCAATAAGCGTTGTGCCATCAGTCATGCGGTAAAGCGAGAGTTTATTGCACAACTGCAACAACTCTTGCATGAACACAATGAATTAGTTAAATTGTTCAAAACTGCACTAGAAATGATGCCTTCGGATGATCACAAAATAATGACCAAAGCAGACAAAATACCAGCAGGCGAACATGAAAGACGCTTCAATGCACCGACGTTGAATGAAGTTACCATTGTGGTTTTTGGCGAGAATTTGGAGTTTCGTGATATTGTGATTCGACGGCGTGATAGTAATAACCTTCAGCGTGTCAACGAAACATATCTGTCGTTTGATGCATTACAATACCCGCTGATATTTTGCCGAGGAGAGGATGGATATAATTTTTTGATCAAGATGATTAATCCATTAACAGGTCAAGAAACAAATAAAAAGGTCAGCTCGATGAATTTTTATGCCTACTGTTTGATGATTCCTCGAAATGAGGACAATCACATATTGAAATGCCGCAGACTGTTTCATCAGTTCGTCCTTGATATGTATGTCCAAATCGAGACGGAATATCTGACATATACACGTTTAAATCAGCAAAAATTGCGTTTGAAAGAATACATCCATCTGCATGATGCCATGGAAATGCAAACAATCTCGGCCGAATTACCATTTTGCCAGTGACGTATGTTGGAAGTCCGAGGCACATGCACGAATACGCGCAAGATGCGATGACCTACGTGCACCAATACGGTCGACCAGACTTATTCAAAGTTAAATCGCTGGCCAACTGCATTCATTTCAATTACCGATCCAGATGAAGTCGTCAATTATTGCAGCTCAAGGTCGGCTCGGTGATAATCATGTTACGCAATCTGAACCAACCGAAACTATGTAATTGAACAAGACTCGCTGTTAAGAAGCCGATGAACAACGCTATTGAAGTAACGATAATCATAGGAAAGTTCGAAGGCGAGGATGTTCTGATTCCAAGAATACCACTGATTCCAGCCTATCTACCGTTTCAATTTAAGCGTGTCCAGTTTCATGTTCGTCTTGCATTCGCAATGACGATTAATAAATTGCAAGGCCAATCGTAGGAAGTGTGTGGAATAAACCTTGAATTGCCATGTTTTTCCCATGGGCAGTTGTACGTGGCGTGCTCGAGAGTAGGTAAACCATCGGCGCTATTCGTTTTCTCTCCGAACGGAAAGACAAAAAATATCTTTCATCACCAAGCGTTGCGATGAACGCATTACTTAATTTTTGTAAATGTTTGTAATATTAAAATATGGGTGCTATGCAACCTGGTCTCAACATTAAATCCTAATTAAAATAATCGATATATAAATATATCTTCTATCTATATCTATTTTTGTATAAATTGACAGGGCAACGACTGACGGGTCAGCTAGTAATATAATATAATAGTATTTGAAACGGCAAAGTTACACTATTTAAACACGAAAAATCTACTGCAAATATCATTTGATTTCGTTCGTTCAGTTCCATTTTCTGGTTTTGAAATTGGTAAATAATAAATGTCTCCTGAGATTTTCTGTTTTTTCATTATAAGTCATTCATATGACCACTACGACGACATAATTTTAGAATATGAAAATATTGCATTGCCATTAAGAGAGACGGTTTGATGGTGACTTAATTTGTACAGAAGAGTACCTTTTATGCAGTGGAAGGGAGAGAAATAGTCATGTTAGAACTGGAGTTGTGCAGACTTATTTTCCTTGATATAATTAGTAAACTGTCACATAAGATAGAAAAATGTCTGCATTTTAAGGAACATCTTCGTTAAATGGCACTATTTCTGTAAATCTTCGACCACCTGTTTTTAATGTTTATGTAGATTCATAAGCTTTCACGCCTTTTGCACATATGTCTTAGATTGTCACAGGCTTTCCTTTATTCCCGGGGATGCTCATTTAAATAATCATTGCCTTATGATAGTAACTCTTCAAGAGCCCCAATGCTGATCTGCCTATGACTTATTTTCGGACGTATCGTCAGAGTTACAAGCCCATTTCCTTTTTCCACTTTGGTTATTTTCATTGGTGTATAGAATACAATGTTAAAATGAATCGAAATAGACAGCTCTGCAGGTGTAGGGTTCTCATAATTGATGAAATGTCCAATGAGGTGGAAGAAATTTCTGCGTAGGATTATCCATCAGATATACGGTTCCTACTGAACCAGGCGGGGCTCTTGGCAACAAACATGTTCTCCTTCAGATGAATTCGTGGAAGTACAAACATGGTTGATACAGAATTTCGAACCTCGCTCACGCTTACGATAATTGCGTCTGATCCACATTATCCAGATGTCTTACTTCCAATTTGTTTTGTGACTTTTGCTGCAACGGTTTCGAGTGTGGACATCCACTTTCATCAGCATTCAAGATTTGGCGAGGCTGAAACTTACATCGCCGAAAATACTTTGCAGTTTTTAAAAAATATCACGAAGTGTGGTCTGTTTAAAGCCTTCGACTGGGCCAAACTTATAACTTCAGGTTTTCGTAATCATAATTTCAGAGGACTTTGGCGAAACATTGTAAGTCAACTTATTCCCACCATTTTATTCTTTTCTCACAGAAGCACTTTTATAACGTTACTTTTTGCAAAATCTAAATCATCTAAATCAGTCAGTCTTATTTTTTAAATTGGCAATACCTCATGAAAATATATTTATCGCCTTAAAACATTTTCTTGTTAAAGAGAAAATACCCACTTGACATCAAATTTTATTTTGTAAGAACTCATCTTGTCACTGTAATTGTTTACGATAGTTATAAAACACTGAATAAACTTATGTTTTAGAAAATGTGTATTTAAATTCATCTTCTAGATGAAAGATACGCATTACAATAAAATTCTCAAAATTAGCTTCTATTAGTTCTTCTTTTGGGTGGGATTTTCATTTCGTACTTACTGTGTGGCATGCCGAAAATTAAAAAAAAAAAAAAAAACTATTTATAAAAATACATGCTTACCTTTATTACGCACCTACACGTATGTGTACTGATTTGTGATATACGTATTTGGGGGAAACATTAATTATTTATTTTGTCACATTAGGCAACATGCACATTTTTTGCTGGCACTTGGTTTTCATTTATTTATGTGTAAGAAAGGTATTTATAAAGTATCACGATTTAAAATTACTTTTGAAATAGTTGTGATTGAATGAAAGTTTTACGTTTGAAAGGCCCGCCAAAACGCGCCTGTCGCGCCTGCTAACTCCTTGACGTCACAAGTCCGATACAACCTCGGCCGCCGCGTTTGTTTACTTCAGCGGTGATGCGTATTTTTTAAATAGAAATTGTTTGAAGTAATTATAAGAGAAAATAAACCGTCTACTGTACAAAAATTATCGAAATTGTTTATTGTACTGCAGTGTACTAGTACATCTCGCAAAACACCTGTTAAAACATTTGTTAGTTACAAAAAACGAAACAAACAACGCAGTTAGGCGAGACATTGAAGATGTTTCACCAAAATCCATTCTTTTTGTTTGCGAAGAGGATTTTGACGTAAGTAATTATATTTAAGGTGTTTATGTTTCTCCTATGTACGTAGTTTTAACACTGAACTTCTTAATATATACTATTTACATCTGACCTAATCTTCATTACGGTTCTAAGGCATTGTTTAATACGCACCACAACGCGTTCATCAATTAGTCTGTGATGTATACGGGAGCATAAAAAAATATGTTAACGTATTTCATCATAATAAAGGCATATATATATATATATGTATACAAAAAATGNAGTCTGTGATGTATACGGGAGCATAAAAAAATATGTTAACGTATTTCATCATAATAAAGGCATATATATATATATATATATATATATGTATGTATACAAAAAATTTATTCACACAATGTAAATTTAGTTAATACTTTCCAAGTTAGGCCTAACAGACCAAATTTGGTATATATATTTTTTTATTAATTTAACATAACTTCTAACATTAGTTTCAAGAGCACAGCTATCATATTTAGGCTATATTCACACTGTATGCTTAAATAATAACATGTCACTATGTTAAGTCATGATAATTAAGCGTTAAATTATTTGGGGGGGGGTGGGTCACAGAGTCCCAATTGCAAAAGGTTTGTTTTATACTATACAGTATTTTTCAAACAGAGCAAGTTCTAATAAATTTAAGTTGTTTTAATTTGCCTCTAGTTAGCTTTCATAAGGCTAACAATTTAACAATAATAGCAACTTAATTTTTACTTTCAAAACACTAAAATGCATGTTTTTAGAAATGTTTATCAAGGATGATCTTACTTTCATATTTGCCCTGCCACTTTTTTCTAAATTACTGAGATAGACGTTACAAAAACTTACGTGACTCGGTACCCAAAAGTGGCACTAAATAGCAAACGCAAGTAAGCTGTGTTACTTTTATAGCCTTTTCTCTGAAATAAACAGAAATAAAACAGCTTTTGATAATAAAACAATTTCTTAAGCTGTTGTTACACATTTTCTACGCTGTCTTTATTCTTATCCCAGGTTATTAGGTGTTTCTGAAACTACTATATCTATATTTTCAGCTTATGTGTACAGTTCTAACAGTTTAAAAGAAAGTGCAGACACAGATATCGTGACGTCAGAATATAAAACGGTATGTTAGGTAAACAAAACATAAGAAANATGATCTTACTTTCATATTTGCCCTGCCACTTTTTTCTAAATTACTGAGATAGACGTTACAAAAACTTACGTGACTAGGTACCCAAAAGTGGCACTAAATAGCAAACGCGTGTTACGCAAGTAGGCTGTGTTACTTTTATAACCTTTTCTCTGAAATAAACAGAAATAAAACAGCTTTTGATAATAAAACAATTTCTTAAGCTGTTGTTACAGATTTTCTACGCTGTCTTTATTCTTATCCCAGGTTATTAGGTGTTTCTGAAACTACTATATCTATATTTTCAGCTTATGTGTACAGTTCTAACAGTCTAAAAGAAAGTGCAGACACAGATATCGTGACGTCAGAATATAAAACGGTATGTTAGGTAAACAAAACATAAGAAANTTAAAAGAAAGTGCAGACACAGATATCGTGACGTCAGAATATAAAACGGTATGTTAGGTAAACAAAACATAAGAAACAATAAGATAAGCATGCTATTTTTTAAATAATTGTTTGGTTTCTATAAACTATATTTGAGGCCTCAATATAGTGTTTATAAAAGAGGTGTAACGCGGAAATACAGGTTTGCCGGCAGGCAGAGCGGCTTTCTGCCCGCCACCAGCCCTCAGCTGCTCGAGAAGTCGAGCGACTAGCGTGCTAGCTTTAGGCCCTACTGTGACCATACTGCTCGCTATCTAACATTTATAAATCAAAGAAATTGTTTTATGAATACTGAAACATGGTTTAAAAATCCGAAAATATTTGTTACCTTCTTTCTCAACACAACATTACGTTTCATTTATAGGTGATGTAGTTAATTTATCAAAGACATCAAGCATGGCGCTCGACAACACAGTACGCTCACTGCTGTCGCCTTCATTATAATTCTGTTATTGTTGGTAATATAATTTCTATTCCATATTTTAATGTCCAACTTTGAATCTTAGCAATCCTAAACACAAACACAGATGATAATAATAATACTTACCTCAATAAAACGTACAAACAAATAAATTTTAACATGTGATGTAGGCCTACTGTCGCTTTGAAGATCACGACCGTGCGACATGAGACACGCTCTTACCTATGTAATTTTTCACCTCTTATTTCAGGTTACACNCTTTGAAGATCACGACCGTGCGACATGAGACACGCTCTTACCTATGTAATTTTTCACCTCTTATTTCAGGTTACACAAAACAACGGGAACTTAAGTAATCAAGTACCATATCGGTATCTACTCGTGGCAGATTGTCCGACTTCGCTTTCACAAAGTTGCCTTCCATTTCAGTGCTGGGTGTTTGCAACGTGCCGGGGCCGGCCGCCGGTGTATAACTAGTGACGTCAAACCAATGAGAGAGCGTTCCGTATTAACGTGACAGCGGCCGCGAAAGTTACTGTTTCAAAACTAAAATAACTTTGCCAAAACTAATTTTTAGGCAGCAAACGGCACAGTTTTATTTTCATACGCATATGCAAATGTGTTCGTATCATTTTCAACTATATTTGCGAAATTTGCATGTTTCCTATTAGCATATTTTTTAAATATTTAGGTTTTTAGTAATTTTACAGTTTCACTTGACCGATGCACGAGTAAGGCGATGTGCCCATGGTAGTGTTAATTTTATATAAGTGGAAGAATACACAGTGTGCATGCAAGTAGATCTTAAACAGGGATTTTAAAAGTTCTCACTTTACCGTGAACAGACTTTTGACATTTTTGTAGAGATAGGAAGTCTCAAGCATTTTTGGATTGTTTGTAAATAAAATTATGGAATTATTATTAAATCTTTAATAATTTAAAGACCTCCATCCCTTAAAGAATGTGACTATGCGAACATACGTTGAAAAATAAGTAACAATATGCATGACAAACAAATATCTGCAACAATTTATTTCCCAAACAATTAAATTTATTTAAATCTGTAACAGAATTTAAAATATTTATCAATGTGTAGTGTATTACTTAGAATTTATAAAGGACAGATGCATACATAGGAGAGCAAAATCTTACATGAGTGATTTACAGTGAACCTTAAACTTATTGTGCAATACCAGTTATTTGCGGTACTATTATTTTAGTCAATTCTTGTGTTTCAACTGATGTCCCTGAGGTGAGTTTTGACTCTTGTTTCTAAACTACAAGAGTTTATAAAGGCTGGAATAATTTTGGGCGGAGGCCTGAATGCGAAGGTCGTGACATGGAAGAATCACGAACAAGTATTTTATCACCAGAAACAAAGTTTGGCTTGGAATTTCATTTTTTCTTTTTTCGGAAATATTTGGACCTAAGCAGATTAACATCCTCTCGTGCGACCTGTGTGTCTGCGACAATTTACCGTTACAAAGAGCAGTAATGCTAAACTCACCCGGTGGAAAACGATTTTCAAACAATTTTATGTGTAATTTTTTTATTCGTATATCGATATCGCAGGAGTGCTATCGACACCCAGCTGTAAAAATAATTCCATTGCTTTTTGTTATCAGAATTTTTTTTAAGATTAGAGCTGTAGGGAGAGGATTGAAGGAATAATGTATCGTCATTGTGCACTCCACTTGCCCACTTAACCCCTCTTGCAGCAAAAAACATACAGGCTCCCCTCGCTTCCCCCCTGGGACAGGTCCCTGCAGCCCGCATGGCTTCCAATTAGCGACTGTCGCGAGGCCTGACAAACATATCAGTAATAGGGAGGCGGCTGGTCCATTATCGGCGACTACATTGTCTATAAAACCGCACTGCAGTGCGTGTGTGTGTGTGTGTGTGTGTGTTAGGGAGTGGTTGGTGGGGTGGAAGGCTGGAAAAAAGGTCAGGGGAAACAATAAAACAATTTCTGGAAATGAAGAAAGCTGTCAAGCTCGAAACGAAAAAACGAAGTATATCATTTTTATTGCCGTCACAATCCGTAACATTGTTTAGGGACGGTGTGAGAAGGAAAAGTATGAGGAGGGGCAGTGGCGTAGTCATAACTATCTCAAAGGGGTGGGGCGAGGCTACATTCCTGAAGGGAAGGAAAGGAGGTCATACTGGCATTAGAGGTACTGACACGTGCTAATTAGAACAAATACTACGATTAAGGGCGTTGGTCACGGAAAAACTTGTTATTATAACTTTGTACGATAGGTTGTTCAACTTGTAGACGTTATCTCCGACTACATTTCCCTCACATAAAATTTTTCTAAATCGCAAGGTTTCTGCAATTAACATGTCAAAGTCTAAATTTTACTGTTTTTGTAATGTACAATAAAACAAACCACACTATTTGCAGAAAATTAAAAAAGGATAACTGGAAGATCTTAGTTAATTTTAAGTTATGTATGGTAAAAGTAGTATTCCATAAGTTAAGGTACAGCCACAAATAAAAAATATGCGAGAATGTCCTAACATTCAGCATTTTTTTTTAAATGCAATAAAAATTTCCTTGTGTAATTTTATATACGTTTTGAAGTAGCTCTTGGCATCTTCTTTCAGTGTGAATTATCCATTAATGTACGTAAGATGGTTTTCATTATTTGTACATTTCTGAAATAGAACATTTGTGATTTTGACATGAATTTACGCAAAATCTATGTGCTTAAAAAATTTATTTTCGAGGAAACACTAATAATATTTAACATTTTAACAATATTAGGTACAAATATAAAATAACACATTTTTTCGTGGCCAACGTCTTTAAAATTGCTTCACAATATAATAAAATGCATCGTAATTTACCACAATTATATATTTTATCGCCATCAATGGCATTTAATACCTATTGTTAACAACCTTAAGGGAAAGTGGTGCAAAAAGCCACCCTCTTCCCTCCTCCAAGGTTCGCCCCTGAGGAGGGGTTCAGGTGTGGTTGGACCGTAGTTTGGCGAGACACCGCACTGTCCCGTCGTAAAATTTTAAGCACCAGAGGAAGGACTTCACGCACGTCTTGGAGAGCTCGGCGGCGAAAGAGCGGGTGTAGGGTCCTGTGATTTGCTCCCGTGAGTCACGAGGGAGGCATCATGTGACGCGCTAGGA
This sequence comes from Clitarchus hookeri, assembly GCA_002778355.1. Classification (NCBI taxonomy): domain Eukaryota; kingdom Metazoa; phylum Arthropoda; class Insecta; order Phasmatodea; family Phasmatidae; genus Clitarchus; species Clitarchus hookeri. Next base: position 35,484 of record NQII01007877.1, on the reverse strand, counting down.
GTTCTACACGCACCTGCGGCCTCAGTTCTCTGACGTATTTCCTCTACCCATTCCCTATTCACACTTCCAAGACAAATTGGGGCCGTCAGGTTACCAGTAACAAAAGTAAAAGCCTACACGCTAAAGAAACATCCCCCTCCCTCTTTTTTTGTATCTTGCCCTTGCAGCCTTACGTGGAGTCCAACTTCAATCACAGTTTTTTTGTTTAATTATTTTTCCAT
>NQII01007877.1:0-35196 GCA_002778355.1 Clitarchus hookeri | reverse complement strand
TAATATATTATTTCACATTAACTGGAATCTTTTATTTGTAAAATTGTACCATTCCGTTAGCTTTCCGTCTTCCAGGGACAATTTTCTGCGTTTGGAAGGGAGCAAGCAAGTACGTAGGGCAACAATGACACGCTCAACTTATGTATCTTCGTCTTAACGTGCAAGGCACTAATGTACATTTTTACAGGTGTGCTGTGTGTGTGCAATATTGGGACATCTAAATGTGAACAAATGACATGGTGGCATAATTATATAACCATAAATTTGTGAACTACGTACCAATACTAACTTAAATAATTTCTCTATCCTAAATTGTATACACTCCTCGAACACGTGTTTTAAATTTTTAACTTTTTAATATGCACTTAAATGAACCTCTGTGATCTCACAGCTGAATTTCTAACCACTTGCAGAACAATGAAAATACAAAAGGGATGAGAGTTTAGTTATGGTTTTTAAATAATATTTAGCTAGTGTAGAAACCAGATTGAATNAACAAATGACATGGTGGCATAATTATATAACCATAAATTTGTGAACTACGTACCAATACTAACTTAAATAATTTCTGTATCCTAAATTGTATACACTCCTCGAACACGTGTTTTAAATTTTGAACTATTTAATATGCACTTAAATGAACCTCTGTGATCTCACAGCTGAATTTCTAACCACTTGCAGAACACTGAAAATACAAAAGGGATGAGAGTTTAGTTATGGTTTTTAAATAATATTTAGCTAGTGTAGAAACCAGATTGAATNCTGAAAATACAAAAGGGATGAGAGTTTAGTTATGGTTTTTAAATAATATTTAGCTAGTGTAGAAACCAGATTGAATCTGGACGTTGTTAATATTAGAGGTTATTACTTTTCCAGAATCTGGTGTCGATTATCAAATTCGTTGCCAAATACGTGTTGCCGGCGACATAATAAATGTCACTTCGTGAGCATGCCCAAAGTGTTTCTTAACATAATATATACACACATAAACAAATAACTCTCGCATGAATTGAAAATTTACTTTAACAAAAATAACTTACCACTTAACACTGAACTGACTTCGACGCGAAACTATCGGAAATCACAAAGTCATTTTGTAAGCCCAAACCATACAAGCAATTTACTAAATTTATCTTAAAAATAATATTTACAACGCCGACATGTGTTGCGTTCGTTCATCGAACGACCAGATAAATTTTCCAAACGTCTCTCATCAAATGTATGGCCAAAGTTTGGGTGCGTAGGCATAATATGCTCTGGCAGCTCTTGTACAAAAAACACAAGAGAAGCAATTTAAATTCGCCTCAAAAATATTTCCAATAACGGTATTAGGAAGCTTTTTGAAACGATATGGAAAGCGCTGATCTGTTTATTGCCTGCGCTGTGAATTATCCGAAGAATCTTTCTCGGAAAATGTTTACACACCATGTAAAGTATTAAATTCTTCTGTCTCTCATGGAACATCAGAGTTCCGGGCAGAAAACCCGGCAAAAATGAACGGCCAATATAAACTCGATCTTATTTAGACGCTTTAAACATTCCTCGAAAATACAGGATAACAGATCATTTTTTGCTACGAGNGTAAAGTATTAAATTCTTCTGTCTCTCATGGAACATCAGAGTTCCGGGCAGAAAACCCGGCAAAAATGAACGGCCAATATAAACTCGATCTTATTTAGACGCTTTAAACATTCCTCGAAAATACAGGATAACAGATCATTTTTTGCTACNCCAATATAAACTCGATCTTATTTAGACGCTTTAAACATTCCTCGAAAATACAGGATAACAGATCATTTTTTGCTACAAGACTTTATACCCGGCTTTAATCTCCGCCGAGGGAATTAGGACTCTGAAAGACGGGAAAGGATTATAGCGATGGGCGAATGAGAAAACGAGTTTTCCTGATTTAACTCACGGTATTTCGTGAATTTTTTTCCTTCATACAAAGTAAGCTTAGTGATTCCCAAAGCCTGCCCTTTCACAAAACATAAATCCATTACGCAAATTTTAGCTGCCACTGAAAGTACTGAAAGTGAACTCGCTTTAAAAAACGATTTCTTAATCAACATTCGCTTCAAATTATCATATTATTTAATTTTTGTATTTTTTTTAATGTGTCAAGCAAGAACACAAACCCAGAAACAAGCCAAACCTTTTTTTTTTATGGGGCAGAGATACTTAACCGACATTCGTTTTGAATGGAAATAAAAGCCTAAGTTAATTTTTGATTTGGAATTGCTGATAACGAAGCCAAAGAGATGTATATTCCTCTTCCTTTACAGTTCTAAAAAATATGGCAGATAACTAAGAGGTCGTCACTGAATTGGGTGAGTTATGGCAGTGTATCAGCGTTAATTGTCTTTCTATCTCTAAGTTTTTTGACACGAAATTTGAATTTTCTTTCCTGAGTAGGATTTACGAGTATCATTAGCATGCATAGGAAAAGTTCTAATTAACTTATACTTAATTGTTTCATGTTGCATCGATACTATTTATATAAAACAAAGCTGAGGTAATAGATGTTTCTTTCATAGAGGTTCAAAAGGCGAAAACATTTATTTAAGTTCTCCATTTTTTTCTTTCTTCTTCCCTCTGTTGCTTGCTCTTACCTAACCTACCGAGGTTGAGATGATATTTCTTCGGCGCAGTAAGGCATGGCAGCAAACCAACATTTTGATATGGAGCAGGGAAAGGAAAACACATCAATTATATGGATTTTTCTAACCGGTCACCCCTCACGAATACAAAGGAAGGAAAGGCCTATAAGAAGATTTTTGAGGAGAATGCTAGGGGCTTAATCATTCATAGGTAAGAAGAAGGGTATATGTAGAGGTTATCGTATATAAATTATTACAAATGATAATTTTTTTACATAAAGCGATCGCGCAACTTTATTTTTCTTGTGGGAATGTGGGAATGTGGGAATTGTAGGAGCGGGCGGCAGGGGTAGTTCATGGGAAGCATGTGGTAGCGATGAGTAGCGTCAAGCAGAGCTCGGATGGCAGTTGGTTAGCGTGGATATTGTAAGAGAGAGTATTATTTCGAGAAGCTGCCTTTCAATTTGGAAATATAGAACGTGAGTCACAGAACTTCTGCGACCCTTCCACTGTCATAAATATGCAGTTTGCATATGTTTAAAGTATTCCTTTCAATTTTAATTTTAAAATATTTTCAATTATGCATATATTAATAATAAATTATATAAACTACAGAATGTGAAAACACGTTACAGAATTTATTAAGGATTGAAAACAGTTTAAAACTTTTCCAATATGTTATGTCTCTTTGAGTACTTCGCATTGAAAGTTAACTATGATTTTCTTCCTTCAGTAAATTATTAGTTCATTTGTTTGTCGATATAAATACTTCTCATAATACGTAAAAAAAACTGGGCATATACCACAGAAATATGGTTTTACAAACCTTTTAACAAATACGATACAGAGGATTGTATTTATTTTCTTAACGCGAATTCTTGGAAAGTTATAGTACAGTTGATATGCTGATTAAGAAATGATCTCTTCGTCTGTTTATCACATTATTTCTCTGCCCAGATTTCACCATCTGTTTCCCAGTTTACTTCTCTTTTCTGCTATTAAAATAAGCTGCTTTTGGCGCACTTCCATCATCTCAACTTTGCGGCTGTCAAAAGCAGCACTTGTCCTGAAATAGCCTTTCCAGGGTACGGCCATAAAGTTTATGGGGAGGGCAACACGTTTGAGTTCAAGCTTCCTTTCTTCACCCTCTTNCCTTTCCAGGGTACGGCCATAAAGTTTATGGGGAGGGCAACACGTTTGAGTTCAAGCTTCCTTTCTTCACCCTCTTTCTTCCTCTTCGCTTCCGATTCCTTTCATCCCCGCCTCTCATTCCCACACATGCGTGACATTCAGAACGAGCAATTAATTCTCCGTGACGATGGTGTTGCGGCTAGAGTGCTCGTCTTCCAACAAGGCGAAACATGTTCGGTTCCCGGTGGGGTTACTCCCGAATTTTCGCACGTGGGAATCGTGCTGAACGATACCGCTGGTCAGCGGGCCTTCTCGGGGATATCCGTTTCACTTTCTCTTGCATTTTGGCGCTGCTACATTTTCATCTGAGGCCACGGTGGCTGAGTGGTTAGCTGCTCGCCTCACCAAAGCGAACCAGGTTCAGTCCCCTGCAGGGTCACTTCGGATTTTCGCAAGTGTGAATCGTGCCGGACGATGCAGCTGGTTGGCGGGTTTCCCTTACCTTTTGTTATGATTGGTCCCGTTCAGACTTCCTAACCAAGCAAAACCTAAGAAAAGGCGCCACAGAGTTCATTAACGCCAAGCCAGAACGATTGCAGACACGACAGAATAATGGCGCGAAGAAGCCACAAAACTGCTGGAGTATCAAAACATCATATTAAGGATGATTGCAGCAAGTCGACAGGGCATTCATACAAGACGCCCGGCAACAGCGAAGATGCTGATCCAAGAGCATTTCAGGGAAGAAACACAAAAACCGAAACAGCCCGCCTCCAAAGCACTAAGGGAACCAATCGGAGCAAAGTTCGTCAACGGTCACGTGGTGGGGCGAGAAGTGTGAAATAGACGTCAACGACCAGGCTGGCGTTACACCTACCCACATCCACCAGATGTTATGGTGTGATCAGGCCTTAGCTGGACGGCTTGCCTGATCACACCTTCAAACATTAAACCTGGAAACCAGCGGGATTGCAACGCCACCATTTGGTCGTCGACTCTTGCGAAAGAAGGCAGTTGCAGAAATCCCCTCCACTGGTCACTGAGCAGGGCCGCAGAACCACGCGCTTGATATAGGCCGGCGTAACACCCGGAACAGCGTCTTTTCGTCTTTCGTCCTTTGGGCGTTGACCCGACAAGCGAAGCAGACCAGGAAGATGGGTGTGTCCGGCCGTCTTTAACCGTCTCGTAGAATCAGCCTCTGGCATCNGGGAACCAATCGGAGCAAAGTTCGTCAACGGTCACGTGGTGGGGCGAGAAGTGTGAAATAGACGTCAACGACCAGGTTGGCGTTACACCTACCCGCATCCACCAGATGTTATGGTGTGATCAGGCCTTAGCTGAACGGCTTGCCTGATCACACCTTCAAACTGGAAACGAGCGGGATGGCAACACCACCATTTGGTCGTCGACTCTTGCGAAAGAAGATCGTTGCAGAAATCCCTTCCACTGGTCACTGAGCAGGGCCGCAGAACCACGCGCTTGATATAGGCCGGCGTAACACCCGGAACAGCGTATTTTCGTCTTTCGTCCTTTGGGCGTTGACCTGACAAGCGAAGCAGACCAGGAAGATGGGTGTGTCCGGCCGTCTTTAACCGTCTCGTAGAATCAGCCTCTGGCATCATTAACAAGGTGATGACTCTCCAGTTAGGTTTAAATAAAATGGCGTGAATTAAATTTAATGAATAATCATCTTGGTATTCAATTTAAAGCTCCCCCGATCAATGGTAATTTAAATAGCAACTGTATAATCTTCATGTAATAAAATTCATCTTATCTTTTCTGTGCTCTGCCGAATCATAAGCTACACCTCCAGCAACTTTCATGTACGAATGGCTTAAAAGCTAGCTCGTAACACTTTGCATTCAGGTGCTGCTTAAGTCTCACCTCATTTTACACTCGTCGGCCCTCAAGACCCCATTGTTAAGAGTCGCCCAAATTTCTCAACTCAACGCAACCCATTCTCACCTAGCGCACTTACCGGGGCACAGTCGGTTGGCGCCCCGTCGGTCTGGGGTGCGGTAGGTTCTGGGTTCGTATCCCAGGTAAAGCATGAGTGTTGGCTTTAGTTAGGTAATAAGTTAGTTTTTGAGTCGTCACCTGATAAGCCTTCAGGCATTAAAACCGGGGGACGTTAATAAGCACCATCTATCCACACCTCACTTCACCCTACAGGAATTATGGAAAACTGTTGCATATTAAGGTTTGATTTTAATTATTTGTTCAAATAATTTATGTAAAATTAATATAATATTTTAAAAATATATTTCGGGGATTGGCAAATATTTTTACGCCACTGACGATATGTTTACTATCCCATATGTTTTACACACCAGTGTTAGCACACGCAATTAAAATATTTCTTGTTACCGCATCCATACATTTTATTTTTAATTCAACATTTATACTGGAATAATAGGTTTTAAAAGACTGGATATATTAAAACTACCAAATTGCCTTTATTATACATTGTGTACGCATTCTGTACCAAATTAAAACAATGAAGTGCAGAAATTTAATGAGAGTATAATATGTGTGTGTGTGTGTGATGGGACTGTACGACATTTTGAAGTTTTGTTGGTGACTTTAAACGTATTTTTCCAGTTTGCTTAGAAATATCTATAAGCATATTACTAATTTGGATACTATCAGCCTCATGGTTTGCGGTTTTAATGTGTATTTTTTTACTATTTATTACACTGTTTTGCTGTTTTGCTCACAATAAAAAATTTTTATTGAACTTATTTTCCCATTTTTTATAATACCAAATTAAATTTTATATAACGAAATTCATGCAAAAGATTTGGTTCTGTGGTGCTTTCTACACGCAAATGTGTTCCTAATAATTAAAAGCTTTGATAACTGAGCTTATGCTTTTGACCTAAATATGAGTTAAGTGTCTATTTTGGTTCAGTGGGAAAAGAACTTATAGTTATTAACCTGTGTAGATTTGCGTTCTGAATATTTCTTCTCATAACTATCAAATAAACAGAAACAAGTTCANTATAGTTATTAACCTGTGTAGATTTGCGTTCTGAATATTTCTTCTCATAACTATCAAATAAACAGAAACAAGTTCATATATGACCTACAGCTCTGAAAAGCAGAACTCATCATTTTCGCTCATGTATTTTTACACACTTGAAAATTTACTTGAACCATTTTTTTGTGATCTCTAAAACGAATGTAAAGTTGTTAATTTTTTCTTAAGTGAAGAATTAACTTAAGTAGTGAAATTATTTTCTCACGCACATTTCCACCATTTCATTGTCAATTTCGTAAGTTATTTGTTCTCCGAGCCTGCTGAAATGGGCAAATATAAAGAGGGACATTTCAGCGAGTAAGTCGCATTGTTACGGGGTTTTCATATTCCTGTTTACTGCCGCGAATAGTTTCCATTGCTTTCCTCTGCCGGGAAGACCGTGTCCGTCTCGGCAACACGATTATTGTCTGGTTAGGAAAAAGTGTTTACCTCACGTCTCGTACACAAGCCGCTTGCACAAATAAATGCCAACCCGTTACATAAAACGGATTTATTCTGCATCTTGACGGCCCTCTCGTAAATGGAATATGAGCGATTACGACGTAAGGAGGGTTTAAAAATTGTGTTTGTGGGTTACACCACCAGTATTTTTACTATCTCCGGCGGTAGTCGGGTTTCACGAATTTATGGAATGATTCCTGCCTTATTATGTTTTTCAGACGATTTCCCGTTTTCGCATGTTAACCTGCGTAAAGCTTAATTTTCTTCTTTTTTTAACATGGCAAACTAGAGCAAAAAAACGGCACACATACATTTATGAAACTATAAAACAACTTTATATGTTTAGCATGTACAAACATTCAGTGTCATAAAACTAGCCGCATCCAAAACGGATTACCCAGAAGAGGGCGAGAAAGTTGATATACAGCGCCATCGCGGGTAATAATATTGCAACTGATTTAAGACAAGAGAGTGCCTTCCAATCAAGCAATGCACCCAATAGTACAATATGCCGAACTCACTAAAAAGTAGTACACACTACCAAAATTGTCTGAAAAGTGTGATTTATTAAGCATATGAAAGAAGAATGTATACAATGTGTAATGCTGTAAAATATATTGCTGGGATTTGTTCATGTGAATACTTATAAATTTAATTTATACGATTTTTTAAATTAACGTTTAAGCGTATTTCCATTGTGGATGATTCAAAAGGCACAGTTAGCAAAAAAACCACAAGCAAGACTATTATAGAACTTACCTGCATGAATGCAATGAATAGGAGTAATAATGCTTACAAATATTTTTTTATGATTAATTTTATTAGCACATATATTTCTGCCACGAAATTTGTCAGTTTTGTTACTAAAATAATGTATTCAAGANTATGATTAATTTTATTAGCACATATATTTCTGCCACGAAATTTGTCAGTTTTGTTACTAAAATAATGTATTCAAGATAAATGATTAAACATATGGTTAATATTATTATTACCAACATCGTTTACATACAACCGCGGTAATCATTTCGATTGCCCTACTTAACGGAAGTTTTCTTTTAAAATGTGCTTTTTGAACAACCTTGAATGGAAATACAGAAAATTCTGATTAAAACTAGATAATTATTGATTTTTAAACATCAGAACACGTAAATTGTAGCAGAATATTTTACAGTGTTACAAAATGTGTACATTCTTTAATATGCAACATAAATCGTACATTTCTAACAATTGTTGTAACGTGTATGTTACATTTTAATGAGTTATGCTTGTTATAGAGTAGTCTACAATGCTGTTTTTCAACCCACTCTATTTCTACCTTTAATTAGACTGCGACTGGCTGTGTAGAACAGTCAACAAGGGTCTCTAAAAGCTGGTAACGATAACGGTCTTAGGACGGGGCTGTTTGCAGTACAATCAGTGTGCGTGTTGGGTGAACGCTAGTGATTAGGCAGCATGTGTCGGCAACGCGTACGATACATGTATTAACAACTTACGAAGCTTGATATAGAAACTACTGGAGGCAGGGTGGTAGCTCCCGCTGCCTTTGCCGCTGCGACCGAACTGTACTATTGTAGTGGAAGCAATGAGAAGATGAGGAAATGTACGCATCGGGAAAGATCTCGGCAACCGTGTATGACCACCAGAAGAGATTCCATCGAGAGAGAGGTCCATACTCAACCAACAGTGTCCCGTTTCATCATCCAGAGGCATGCAGTAACCCCTGTTTCCACTCACACTTTTTTGAGGTGAACTGCAAAGAAAGTTATGCATTCTTGACATCATTTACGCTATTTTCCATTGATAACCCTACAATGGCTCTATGACGTAATATGTTATGAAATCAGCATTGGTTAAAAATGCTTGGATTCAAAGAGATAAATCCTAGGATTCTAAACCCGGAAATAATATTAAATAATTCAAGGGATTATGGCTAAAGGAAGGCTTCTTCAAGCTACAATTTCCGCAAAGTCGAGNGAAGATGAGGAAATGTACGCATCGGGAAAGATCTCGGCAACCGTGTATGACCACCAGAAGAGATTCCATCGAGAGAAGGGTCCATACTCAACCAACAGTGTCCCGTTTCATCATCCAGGGACATGCAGTAACCACTGTTTCCACTCACACTTTTTTGAGGTGAACTGCAAAGAAAGTTATGCATTCTTGACATCATTTACGCTATTTTCCATTGATAACCCTACAATGGCTCTATGACGTAATATGTTATGAAATCAGCATTGGTTAAAAATGCTTGGATTCAAACAGATAAATCCCAGGATTCTAAACCCAGAAATAATATTAAATAATTCAAGGGATTATGGCTAAAGGAAGGCTTCTTCAAGCTACAATTTCCGCAAAGTCGAGTNGAAATAATATTAAATAATTCAAGGGATTATGGCTAAAGGAAGGCTTCTTCAAGCTACAATTTCCGCAAAGTCGAGTATGGTAATGAGATGTTTGTTAATGGACACCCTTGCATACCTAACAAGCCTTGTTGACATACTTTTTCAAAAGGTCAAAATGGTTCTATCAAGTGGCTGCAATGGGGAATAAATGACAACACGCTAAATGTTGTGTTACTGCTGCCACAGCTTGTATATTTTGTTTAAAATTGGCACATTATCTAGCCAGTGTTCTGAATATAATCGTGGTCAGCTGCCGTAGTTCAGCTTTGTGTTATTTTTGCGGCAAGTACGGCTGCTTACATTGTTTCTGCAGGTACATATTTCATCCTTGGTAGTATTTTTCTTGTACGTGAGCACCGTCATGAGATATGGGGAAAAACAATTCTTATTTAGGCCCTACTAATCTTCGTTTCCTGTTTTATATATGTAGGCAGCGAAGCAAAACTGAAACACGAAACACGCTAAGAAATATACGAAAGTATTAAAGTAACTTTACTATTACAATTAATAAAACAATTTAAGATTATAAAAGCTAACTGGAAAAACAAAAATGTGAGCCTGCGTATTTGCTGCCTAGGAGCATAATACGGCAAATCTAAATGCGGTGAACAATAGGTGCTGTGCAGCAAGTGTAAAAAGTGGGCACACGAAGACTGCATTCTCGGAGACACGGTATTTTATGTGTTTATAAACTGTGAAAGTGAATACGATGTACGAGTTTTATTTCCAGGTTACGGGGCACATAGGTACAGTATGCCAATGTTCCGCGANGTGAAAGTGAATACGATGTACGAGTTTTATTTCCAGGTTACGGGGCACATAGGTACAGTATGCCAATGTTCCGCGATGTACTGTATAAATGTGCCCTGTCGCTATGCTGTTCCTTCCCACTAACCTAGAACCAGCTACAGGATGGGGCAAAAAGACCTCCCCAATTTGGGAAACTAATAAAAACCAACATAAGCCATTTACAAGAAAAAAACGTGTTTGTCACGAACAGTACACGTAATGCCTTTATATCAACGCACTTGAAAGATCACAATAGTCAAGTGGCGGCCTCCATTGTTGATACATATATTGAGCCTTTCACGGTAGTTTTCCATCACCCTGCGGGTAATGTCGAGCGGAATGGCAGCGTCTTCGTGGGTTATCGCCACCTTCAGTTCATCGAGTTTGTGGGGANTCGCCACCTTCAGTTCATCGAGTTTGTGGGGACGGCATTGGCACACCTGGTACGTAAGGTAGCCCCACAGAAAAAAATCGTGTGAGGTCAAATCCAACGTACGCGGTGGCCACCCGATGCACCATGCATGGAAACAACATGCCTAGGAAACATTTCTCTCAAAATTCCAAGGGAATGACGATACATGTGTGCTGGTGCACCATCTCGTTGAAACCTCAGATTTTCTTGCCCATTTTCAGTGCAAAGGCCACCCAACTTAGATCTGTGGAAGCTGTCGGGTATTGCACAATACCGATCGGATGTCACGGTTGTAGTAACGCCATTCTCTTCAAAAAAAGTACGGGCCTTATTCTTCAAACTGGAAAACGGTGCACCACGCCGTTACCTTGGGGCTATGGAGTGGTCGTTGGTGAAGTTCCCGAAGGTTGTCTTGAAAGCAGCACCGGAAATTCTGTTTATTGGCAGAGCCTGAAAGGTGGAAGTGTGCCTCTTCACTAAATAGCACAACATCCGTAAGGAGAATGTTCTGAAGAAGATCCCAGCACAAAGTTGCACGAGTTTTTAAATCTGTTTCACTGAGCTCTTGTGCAATCATAATTTTGTAGGGGTGCATTTTGAGGTCTCTGTGCAGAATCCTCCTAGCACTTGGACTTGATAACTGTAGTGCAGCTGCGTGTTTCCGCGTNGTGTTTCCGCGCAGAACGACGTGGAAACTGCTGAAAGGACACTCTCACGGCGGCCACATTTGCGTGTCCTGTTGCTGTCCGAGGTCATCCAGGACATTTCCTTTTCAGTGCAGAACCTGTTTGTCTGAAGTTCGACACCCACTTGTGAATTGTTTTTTTGTTATCGGGAGCAGGATAATGACGACCGAGCGCAAAGTGGACGCGAAATGCACGCTGCGTTGTTATNGTGAAAGTGAATACGATGTACGAGTTTTATTTCCAGGTTACGGGGCACATAGGTACAGTATGCCAATGTTCCGCGAAGTACTGTATAAATGTGCCCTGTCGCTATGCTGTTCCTTCCCACTAACCTAGAACCACTTACAGGATGGGGCAAAAAGACCTCACCAATTTGGGAAACTAATAAAAACCAACATAAGCCATTTACAAGAAAAAAACGTGTTTGTCACGAACAGTACACGTAATGCCATTTTATATCAACGCACTTGAAAGATCACAATAGTCAAGTGGCGGCCTCCATTGTTGATACATATATTGAGACCTTTCACGGTAGTTTTCCATCACCCTGCGGGTAATGTCGAGCGGAATGGCAGCGTCTTCGTGGGTTATCACCACCTTCAGTTCATCGAGTTTGTGGGACGGCATTGGCACACCTGGTACGTAAGGTAGCCCCACAGAAAAAAATCGTGTGAGGTCAAATCCAACGTACGCGGTGGCCACCCGATGCACCATGCATGGAAACAACATGCCCAGGAAACATTTCTCTCAAAATTCCAAGGGAATGACGATACATGTGTGCTGGTGCACCATCTCGTTGAAACCTCAGATTTTCTTGCCCATTTTCAATGCAAAGGCCACCCAACTTAGATCTGTGGAAGCTGTCGGGCATTGCACAATACCGATCGGATGTCACGGTTGTAGTAACGCCATTCTCTTCAAAAAAAAGTACGGGCCATATTCTTCAAACTGGAAAACGGTGCACCACACCGTTACCTTGGGGCTATGGAGTGGTCGTTGGTGAAGTTCCCGAAGGTTGTCTTGAAAGCAGCACTGGAAATTCTGTTTATTGGCAGAGCCTGAAAGGTGGAAGTGTGCCTCTTCACTAAATAGCACAACATCCGTAAGGAGAATGTTCTGAAGAAGATCCCAGCACAAAGTAGCGCGAGTTTTTAAATCTGTTTCACTCAGCTCTTGTGCAATCATAATTTTGTAGGGGTGCATTTTGAGGTCTCTGTGCAGAATCCTCCTAGCACTTGGACTTGATAACTGTAGTGCAGCTGCGTGTTTCCGCGCAGAACGACGTGGAAACTGCTGAAAGGACACTCTCACGGCGGCCACATTTGCGTGTCCTGTAGCTGTCCGAGGTCATCCAGGACATTTCCTTTTCAGTGCAGAACCTGTTTGTCTGAAGTTCGACACTCACTTGTGAAATGTTTTTTTGTTATCGGGAGCAGGATAATGACGACCGAGCGCAAAGTGGACGCGAAATGCACGCTGCGTTGTTATCGGTGAACCGCCATTTCGAATGAACTCCTCGACAGAAAAAGAGCTGTGTTCTCTGGATCAAGTCATGACTTCAAGTGAACACTGTGTGACTACAGCTGTCTAATGCCACCCGCGCCCATTTCACATCCCGCTACATCGCTAACCAATCCCGGAGTGTACGACCGCCCCTTGACTGATGTGATCTATAAAGTGCGTACATGTAAAATGGCATTACGTGTATTATTCGTGACGGACAGGTGTTTTTCTTGTAAATGTGTTATTTGGGTTTTTATTAGCTTCCCAAGTCGAGGAGGACTTTCTGCCCCACTCTGTATCTACTCAAATAAATAAATTATCTGTGATAGCTGAAAGTAAATTTTAAAAGTGGTCTTAAAGACAGGTACATCAAAATATATATATATATATAATATGTGCATGCACTTATGCATAGGATCATATATGAATGTAATATTTTACTTCCGAGTTAAATAAACACAAAAATTGTTCTCGTCGATTGACGCCTTCGTCATTCTCACTACCGCAACCGGAGAGACAAATTGGTCTTCACGGGCAACTTTTGGGAGACTGGTGCTGCGATCCTGTATCCCGTTACAGAACTACAGCTGATGTGCCAACTTGCCCTTGTAGCCAACTTACCGCGGTCTCCTCTACTCCAGGACACGGAATTGTGCAACATGTTGCAAAACACTCGCGAGCACGTCTTCTTGTGATCGATCTGATTCCTCAATACGGCATATTTTGTGGCAATGAATGTATTTTGACAATAACGAGAAATTTTTTCTGGCCACTATTCGGAAAGAAAATTTTGGTTTTTTAAACTTGAGTACGAATAATTTGCTCTGAAATATCAAAGTAATACTTTATCAACGGTTTGTCGTTTCGAACCACAATTAAATCTTTCCCGTTTAAGTGTGCCTGCAAGTAAATTTTATTTTAACTGAATGTTGAAATAATGCAGCAGTAAAGTAAATTTCCCTAAAATAATAACATCAGTGGGTTTTGCATGTTTCGTACACGGTGCTTATATTTTGCAGACGCGGTCGTTGAGACCATGCCGTGGAAAGTTGAGTGTACAGCTGTTAGCGCGTGCGACAGCGTTCGGATTGTTGAACATGACCGACTTTCGTACGTCATTAGTAGGGCCAGGTCTACGCATTACAATTAACGTGACCATAAACGACATCTATTTGGCGGAAAAAAAAAATTAAGTGGTATGGGACTGGCATCCAATTCAGGACCGGTAAGAGTTTCAATTTTAAGTACGATAAAAATAGATCATTGTGGGTTACTTAGCGAGAGGAAATTGTTATGACATGCTGTTACACTGAGTAAATGCAAACAATTGAGTTTTTATATCCATAACTTTCATCTAACCTGGACGTGGTGCAAAGTAAGTCCCAGATTCTTTCTCGGGGCATGAAGCTCACAAATCCGTTTCCTCACGTTGACTTATTTCACCTCTGCCAAGGAGACTACTTCTAGGTTACTATTAACTTCTTTCGCATTTCCATTGCCCAAATTTGTCCCACTGCGTTTCTAAAAGCAGAGAGGGGTCTCCGTGAACTTGCATGGTGACAGCAAGCGAAGTTTGGTGTCGAAGTCTCTTCTCTTGCCAAGCAACTTGGAATAACCTTAGTGTTTGGTGAGAAAAGGGGGGGGGGTAAGTATAGTGTTGCAAGGGTTTCGCGTAGTCCTTTGAGATTGCTGTACTTGAAAACTGCACCAAACCGACCAGGTGAGCGGGTAAACCAGTAAAAGCTGTAACTGTAAGGAATGTATGTCAAAGAGGAAGGGAGGTTTGCAGCTAGTCCTCACCTCCCGTTCTGCCCTTGTGCACTGAGCAAACTGTAACGGCTGGCACAACTCGTCCCTTTGCTGGTACATACTACTTCCTTGTGCACGCCTTTTCGGACCACAGAAGGAATATTGGGTGGAGTGCATATGAGAACTGCGAAGTAACCACTTTCCGTGGTCCAATAATGAACTGTTTTTCTGCCAATAACACTATCAAAAATCACGTGAGTATTATTTAAGGTTGCAACACAGTCTATGGAAGTCATTGTTCCTCTAACGTAGTTTTAACGCAACTATAATATATTCAAGTTAGTGAAAGTATTTCATTCATATAAGTTCGTGGGTCTGATGAATACTCAGAAGAAAACGTATTCGCTCTTCACTGTTGACCACGTGACTTTAACGGGTGTAGTGGCGATGGGCGATTCAATGTTGGGAGGCAGGTAAATAAGTTAATCGGTCTACCTTATCTCAAGTCAATGGGAAGAACGGTCCAGCAAATATGTTCAGCAACCATTGACTGGTTGCGGGACACCCCAACTGGCCCATAGATCTCTCTCTCTCTGTCTCTTCCTCCCTCTTTCTCTCTCTCCCCCTCTCTCTCTCTCTCTCTCACGCCAGGCCTGTCAGCCTGCTTCCATAAACGGTATTGCAATAAACAGCCGACAAGCCAACGTTGACTCCAAAAACACAATTGCACATATGTCAGTCTTTAAGTGAGTGTAGAGATTTGGGCAGCTCTTAACATCGAGGTCTTGAGCACCGATGTGGGTGAAGTGAGGGGATTAAGGAGCAGTGCCGAAAACGGGGCGGGGGAAACGGGAGATACCCGAGAAAACCCACCAACCAGCGGCATCGTCCNTTAAGGAGCAGTGCCGAAAACGGGGCGGGGGAAACGGGAGATACCCGAGAAAACCCACCAACCAGCGGCATCGTCCGGCACGATTCCCACATGTGAAAATTCAGGAGTGACCCCACTGGGAATCAAACCCGATTTACCAAGGTAGAAGGCGAGTAGTCTAACCACTACACCACCGCGGACTCTCGTCGGTCTTTGAGCATGCATGTTTAATGTTTATCGGAGTTTACTTTTTCTTCCTTTATCTGAAATGTTGTGATTTATAGAAATATTTGTTTTATATATTGCCTTAAAATATTGTAGACTAGCATTTATGGAAAAANTGAAATGTTGTGATTTATAGAAATATTTGTTTTATATATTGCCTTAAAATATTGTAGACTAGCATTTATGGAAAAATACCAAGTATATTTCATGACTATTATAAATGAAATATAACAGTATATTTCTGTCTTTAATGTTCATAAAANAAAAAATACCAAGTATATTTCATGACTATTATAAATGAAATATAACAGTATATTTCTGTCTTTAATGTTCATAAAATGCAACGCCCATACAAGCCTTCAAAGGCTATGAAATTGTGTAATAATTTAATTAATAATTTTAGATATCCTATATTCTCATTTAAATACTTGTACTGAAAAAGGTTTTTAGGATTTGAAAGCGTTAAGTTAAGGATATGGCCAAGCTTATATCTGGGATGCGAATGGGAAAAACACTTCATGGAACGCTACTATAAATTGTACACACTATATTGTTCTCGTAGGCACACGTTCGTTTTGTGAAGACTGGAGTGGTTCACGTGCATTATATAAGATTCCACTGACGGGAATTATAACAAGAGACAGAAAATTTCGTAAGGTCAACCGCATATAGGCTGCACTCTGCAATCCAGTATAATCTCTTATTCGTAGCTGTTTTTGCCCCTTGAATAGGAAAATTATCTTCGATACTTGTTACACTGCAGGTTGAATTTCTCCAGTGGCATAGTAAAATATTATACAAATGTATTAATATATCAATGCGCACATTTATGAAGGCAAGGTTACGTTAAATTGAAANCATAGTAAAATATTATACAAATGTATTAATATATCAATGCGCACATTTATGAAGGCAAGGTTACGTTAAATTGAAACCGCTAAATTTTTCCCGGCCACTTATAAGTTTGTGCGAAGTGGCCTAAAGGATGAAACCATTAAAATGTGATGATTTTATTGTGCCGGGAAGAAAAAACCGACTAAAAGTTGGTACAGGCGCCAGCATTTCTCATTTTTGAGGTGAGCCCCTNTTATTGTGCCGGGAAGAAAAAACCGACTAAAAGTTGGTACAGGCGCCAGCATTTCTCATTTTTGAGGTGAGCCCCTCAGTGCGAGGTAAGTTCTAGCCCCAGTAGGGGCTCTTTTCCTCTAATTTTTAATTAATTTGAAAGTCGATAGTTTGGGGAGTGTTAACACCCCCCTTCCTAACTACCCTCCCATTACAGGAGTGTGGTTAGTGGAGACGAGCCCAACAGAAGATTCTCTGTCGATTTTCCCAGGCGGCCTGCTATCCTCCAAGATACTCTTCATGTTCCTGCCTGCTGAAATGGCCGGAGGGAGACCATACATCCAGATAATATTTGCGTGTTCACGGTAATGTGCGGAAAACGTTGAAGAAAGCATGCAATAAGAATAAACTAAAAGATAGATGGTTCGAAGAACGTTCAGGATTTATATTTCAATACGAAATAATGAGCAAGTTAGGTTTTATTAGCCAAAGAGAAATTGATTGTAATGTGGAAGGTCTGGGGAATTGCAATTTGGCCACAGTGAGTGTGATTTGTATGAAGTTTAGCACTGCCCACAAAACTCTTGGTCATTATTGATAACTAAAGTTGGTTAATTAAACACTTTTGAAATCCTGTTTATTTTCTTCTTTCTGCTCGTTGTTTAACTTTAAACGATATAAAAATTTAACAATGTCGTAGAACTAGGGATTAGTACCGAGGCATATAACAAATTATAATTTTAAAATGCTGGACACATAGGAAGCCTAGCCTTACTTCGATTATCACACTTTAATTTAAAAAATAAGGAAGCAAGTCCAGTGGCTGTCATTTCAAACGTCACAAATACCGATAACTATACAATACTGTTACGCGCGAACTCCCATCCTGGACGCCGTGTTACCTGTGATACTCAGTCATTCTGCGCAGTGGGGGGTTACTCTCCATGATCCGCCTCCCCTCCCCCTCGACACTGCCACCAGGCGGAGCCAGCTGTCACTACATCGTCAGGTCGGTGGGAGTAATAGTCGACAACTTGACAACTAATCCGACCTGGCGTCACTGCCCCCCNGTCACTACATCGTCAGGTCGGTGGGAGTAATAGTCGACAACTTGACAACTAATCCGACCTGGCGTCACTGCCCCCCTCCTCCAAGTCATCGCTTGACGAAGAAGTCAACAACTTGAGAGCATGTGCAAGAAGAACCTTCAGGTCATCACCTCTCTTGGTGCAGGTTTTACGGCCCGAAGGCCGGCACGGCACACCCTACATCCTCCCGCACTGGAACTGTACTCTGATGAATAATACAATGCACGGGACTTCTCCTCTTCTGTTCTTGGTGCCTTCTGATCCTGTTGTTCTTACATGACTTTCTGACAGTTTTCTCATGTAAAACCTACCCTCGTCACCAATCGTTAATATCCCAACTTTAAATTAAAGCCTTTACCCTATTATTACCTCATAGGTCATTAGAATTTTCAATAAGCGACTTGTACAATTCTTCCATTCTTTTACCAACTTATGTGGAAAATTGGTCCCATAATTTGTTAACTCATCATTTTCCATAATCTTTATTGGCCAAAGCTGCAGTCGTCTCTGCTCCGCCACTCCTTCTAGCCACATTATGACATCTTCAATCTTGATACATTNCTTGGCCAAAGCTGCAGTCGTCTCTGCTCCGCCACTCCTTCTAGCCACATTATGACATCTTCAATCTTGATACATTCCATCAACACATGCTCCAATGAATCATCCATTCCTCATGCTTCACATAGTGAAGAAGCGACCAGACCAAGGCTATGCAGCTTGGCTTTGAAGTTACCGTGCCCCATAAATAGTTGTGTGCTGTAATGGAAAATGGTTATCCATTTCCTCTTCAGTCTAGCAGCAACGATGGGCATCAACTAATAACTTATTTTCCTTTTGTAGAAGAATCCCATCTCTCTTACCATATTCTTAAGGTGTCCTGCCTGTATTCCTTCCATTCTTCGGTTGAGAGTCTTCCATGTCTTGATCTTTCTGTCAGTAGTCTTCTCTCCTATACTAATAGGTCCACAGGTAGGACACCTGCTAGTAATGGGAGTAAATCTTTGGTAAATCTTTTATATGCTTTAAGTACTGCCAACAGTGCCGACCTCTAAGCAGTGATGAGCTTTCTATTGTGCCATACAAATTCAGCCCGACTATATACCACATTACTACTGCATATATTATTATACCTTAGAACATTGCCTTGTATATTTTGCGCAATGTGACAAAGTTCAAGCCCCACTCAGTGTTTCCAATCACCTTCAACTTGTGAATCACAACTACCGCTTTCCTTGCGACCTATTGTATGTGGCTTAGGAAGCTCATCTTTTCATCGAGTAACACACCAAGGTACTCTAATTCATGCACATACTGAAATGCCTCTCCTCTGTATCTTGCAGTTGGTGGTCTCTGCAATTTTCCTTTTAACAGCCAAATATTTNCACATACTGAAATGCCTCTCCTCTGTATCTTGCAGTTGGTGGTCTCTGCAATTTTCCTTTTAACAGCCAAATATTTGTCTTGCTTGCCGCGAAGCACAGCTTGACCGATGTGGCTCATCCCTTGATTCGAACCATTGTGATTTCAGCCTTCTCTTCTAGCTGTAGGGGCCGTGGTGGCTGAGCGGTTAGACTGCTCGCATCCCACCAAGGCGAACCAGGTTCAATCCCCAACTGGGTTACTCCCGGATTTTCGCAAGTGGGAATCGTGCCAGACGATGCTGCTGGTCCGTGGTGTTTCTCGGGAATATCCCATTTCCCTTCCCTTGCATTCCAGCACTGTTCCATTCTCACCTAATTTAACCCTCGTCGTCTCTCAAGACCTCGATGTTAAGAGCCGCCTAAATTTCTCAACTCAGCTTTACATTCNCCTAATTTAACCCTCGTCGTCTCTCAAGACCTCGATGTTAAGAGCCGCCTAAATTTCTCAACTCAGCTTTACATTCCAGCTGTCTTCAGACATTTCTGGCCATCAAGATTAGTCCAACATCTGCATATCTAAAGATGTTACATTCTTCAGGTAGAGGCAACTCAAGTAGACCATCAAAGAGGATGTTCCATAAGATCGGTCCAAGTACCAACCTCTGGGGGCTTCCCTTCGTTAACATCTTATTTATCTACATATTTTTCGCAGAGTACCATGTTACTCTGTCTTTAAAGTAATCCAGCAGCAAAGTGTAGATGTTTGCAGGACATTCAGTTCCTTTCCTGAATCCATATTGCCTTTTGCTCAAAATGCCATTCACTTCAAGAGCAGCTACTAGCCTTCTATTCCAAAGCTTTTCATAGATCTTGCCCATCATCGGAAGCAGCATCAACTTAGGTGCTGTTGGATTTTTATCTTCTCCCTTTTACAAAATTCTGAAAACTCCTTTCTTCCAAGGATGAGGGAACACCCCCCCCCCTCCCAAGCAGCGACTATAGACACTTAGGAGCAGCTTCTTAAGTCGGGAGTATTTTCGCTTTATTATTTCAGCTCCAATACCATTTATTCCTGAAGCTCTCCAATTCTTCATTCCATCTATTACCACTTGCAGCTCTTAAAGACCAAAATAAGGTGCATTCTCTTCAAAGGGTACCTCTTCCATTATTTCTCTCTTCCGAGAGTGCACCTTGTCCTCAGAATCAAGGCTGTCGTCAGGCAAAAGTGTGTGGAGCAGAACACACATGCCTTCTTTTAAATATGTCACCATTTCCCCATTTACCTTTATACTTGAGGATAAAAGGGTCTTTTTCATTTTTCCAGTGACTAGCTTCTAAATTACCCCGAAAAGGTCTTCATTATCCTTTTCGGTGACAAATTCAACCCATGGCTGTCTTTTATTTTGCCTGACTGTTGAATTATGTTTTCTTCTTCCTCTTGTATTCTCTTGCAAGAATCTCCCGTTCTTTTCGCCGAGATCTATGAAGTGTTCATCTTACTCTTATAAGGTTCTTCCTATCTTCCTCCAATTTTTGGTCCTACCATGAAANCGAGATCTATGAAGTGTTCATCTTACTCTTATAAGGTTCTTCCTATCTTCCTCCAATTTTTGGTCCTACCATGAAAGATTAGGAAGTCCTTGTTTTGTTCTCTGGAGAACTTCGTCATGTGCCTTCTTGATAGTCTCGGTGTTCGCCATAACTTGTTCTTGCAGAGTACCTTTTTAGAACATCGTCTAATGCTGTCTCTCATACTTCAACAGAGCCAGGTTGAAGGCTTTCCAATCTGCATTTCTGTGGACAAAGCTATATTCTTTTTCCTACTAACCTTGTTGTATTGCCCTTCTGTCTTCACCACCATTATTCATTATCTCAAAGATGACCAGCCTGTGGTCGCTTGAGCTATGCTCTGTGACTTACCAGCCACTTACCATCCCATTGGCTTTTCTGTTTGTTAGTGTCNTTACCATCCCATTGGCTTTTCTGTTTGTTAGTGTCACAACTATATTATGGTGTGTACCATGTGTTTATATGTTGGTAATTCTCCTTCTACATTAGCAACTTCCAAGTATTTTGCTAATATATACTGACTAACGTCTTCTCCATTATCGTCAGTCAGTTCTGAGTGCCATATCTCAGATTTTACTTTAGCATCTACTCCGAACACTACATGCTTATCATGCAACACATCCAGAACCACATCCCATCTGTCGAGGTGGCTTTGGACTTCATCACTGAACTAGAAATATAACGATGACATCCATAGAGTTATATCTCTATGTTGCCCCTGAGCACATACATGGTGTGTATTAGATACACTGTGCAACATCATAACATCCATTTCCATATTTGCTCTTAACATCTCAGCATGGGCATTCTTCCACTTGTCAATACTGTGTCCTTAATTTCAACCACCTCTTCAAATGGGATATAAGATTCCTAAAACAGAATTATGTCCCACCCCTGCTCCNCGAGATCTATGAAGTGTCCATCTTACTCTTATAAGGTTCTTCCTATCTTCCTCCAATTTTTGGTCCTACCATGAAATATTAGGATGTCCTTGTTTTGTTCTCTGGAGAACTTCGTCACATGCCTTCTTGATAGTCTCGGTGTTCGCCATAACTTGTTCTTGCAGAGTACCTTTTTAGAACATCGTCTAATGCTGTCTCTCATACTTCAACAGAGCCAGGTTGAAGGCTTTCCAATCTGCATTTCTGTGGACAAAGCGATATTCTTTTTCCTACTAACCTTGTTGTATTGCCCTTCTGTCTTCACCACCATTATTCATTATCTCAAAGATGACCAGCCTGTGGTCGCTTGAGCTATGCTCTGTGACTTACCAGCCACTTACCATCCCATTGGCTTTTCTGTTTGTTAGTGTCGCAACTATATTATGTTGTGTAACATGTGTTTGTGACACATATGTTGGTAATTCTCCTTCTACATTAGCAACTTCCAAGTATTTTGCTAATATATACTGACTAACGTCTTCTCCATTATCGTCAGTCAGTTCTGAGTGCCATATCTCAGATTTTACTTTAACATCTACTCCGAACACTACATGCTTATCATGCAACACATCCAGAACCACATCCCATCTGTCGAGGTGGCTTTGGACTTCATCACTGAACTAGAAATATAACGATGACATCCATACAGTTATATCTCTATGTTGCCCCTGAGCACATACATGGTGTGTATTAGATACACTGTGCAACATCATAACATCCATTTCCATATTTGCTCTTAACATCCCAGCATGGGCATTCTTCCACTTGTCAATACCGTGTCCTTAATTTCAACCACCTCTTCAAATGGGATATAAGATTCCTAAAACAGAATTATGTCCCACCCCTGCTCCNTGTGTCCTTAATTTCAACCACCTCTTCAAATGGGATATAAGATTCCTAAAACAGAATTATGTCCCACCCCTGCTCCACCACTATCCTGTTGAGCTCAGAGTTCGCCACTGCTGATCTTTGCAGGTTCACCTGCCCACATATTATTTTATAGGTCATAGTCTAATCGTTCAAGCTCCACTGACAGGGCCCTTTGATATGCTGGCACATTCTTTACAATTCACTATTTGATTGTGATCCATCTGTCTTAGCTTACAATTTATGCACTTTTCTTAAAATTGCTTGTAGTTTCCTTTGGGTCATTCCTCAAACTTGTGGCCCTTTTCAGCACATATTGAGCACCCCACTTCAATATTGNACTTGTGGCCCTTTTCAGCACATATTGAGCACCCCACTTCAATATTGCGTATATTGGCAATGTGTCCCCATTGTTGGTATTTGCAGCATCGTGAGACAGGAATGTAGTATCTTACTCTACATCTATCGTATTCCATGAATACTCTGCCATCTCGTATTTATTAATTATTTATGTCAGGATCATATTCCAGCACTATGTTGAGCCTGTCAGTGTCCCTTTTACCAGTTATATGGCTTATTGAGACTTTTCTAAGAAATGTCCCTTTATTGATGTATGCATATCTGAAATTTTGCTTGTTTATAGTCTCAACCAAGCTGTTATTGTCTTCAGTCCTTTGTACATCATAGGTGCTTACAGTTTGAAACCAAGATCCTGTTGTTGGCTCCTTAGCATTTCATTAGGTTTGACATTCTCCATGAACACTTTGTCCAATAAGCTTTGAACTTTTCGCAGTTTAGGCACCAAGCATGTTGCCTGTGTTGTGTTGATTTTAGAATTCTTGCTTAAGAGCCAATCTGTAATTTTTGTGACTATTTCATTGGCCTCAGCATGTGTGCTTTCCACACTTCTTTCGAGTCACAAAATCTACTTCGGGCAATGAGTCACTCCCATTTCCTTTCTCATGTTCAAACAGGAGTTTCTTTCTTGACCTATGCATATCTTCAGGGTGTTCAGGGCCTTTTGAACTCCCTGGAATTCCTTCTTGCACAATTGCATTTCTGGCAGCTCGTGTTTTCCTGACGGCTTTACCACTCCGTCCTACTGTGGTAAATTCATGCACCTTCTTTCTAACTTTTGTAAGTCAACTTCTACTTCCACCAGTTGAGGCGAAGTTACCCTTCCTTCTTCCACTACTTGCATGTAGTGAGATTNATGCATATCTTCAGGGTGTTCAGGGCCTTTTGAACTCCCTGGAATTCCTTCTTGCACAATTGCATTTCTGGCAGCTTGTGTTTTCCTGACGGCTTTACCACTCCGCCCTACTGTGGTAAATTCATGCACCTTCTTTCTTACTTTACGTAAGTCAACTTCTACTTCCACCAGTTGAGGCGAAGTTACCCTTCCTTCTTCCACTACTTGCATGTAGTGAGATTNTGTAAGTCAACTTCTACTTCCACCAGTTGAGGCGAAGTTACCCTTCCTTCTTCCACTACTTGCATGTAGTGAGATTCCTCTTCTTCAGGTTACACTTTTCTCTCGTCATCTCCATCATCTTCGCCTTCTTCTTCTCCTCCTTCTTCCTCATAAATTTCGCTCATCCATGAGTCCACCACATTCCTTTGCTCTCCACTAATGGCGTATCATATTCTCTGGAACCCCTTTTCTCCTTTGGACTAAACTGGAACACTTCCCAGTCGAAGTCATTATCCATAAACCGGCCAATGGCTGCCACTGCCAAAGACTTTGGTAAATTACCATGCTCAAACTGTATGTACCTTTGTTTCCTTTCGCCTTTCTTTCAAAGGTTTTGCCTTAACCTGTGGATTGAGCAGTGAGGCATCAATTACGGATAATGTCACCCCCCTTGAACGGGCTTGTTTTGCAAGACATTGTGCAGTTGCGTCACTGCAAGTCCTACATTGTGTATTCCCCATTATATAAGTGCTCTTGAATATACGAGTCCAGCACTTGCACACTTCTTACATTTTAGTTGCACTCTTGTCACCAGCCAAATCCAGTACAACTCTGCAACATTAAAAAACCATTAACAATTGTCCCACACTAATACACTATTCAGGCCTTTGGCCAGCGGTCGACACTGTTTTGTAGCACCATCTTCGTCGTTTGTGTGGAATTGCCTGACGCGAATTATAGCAACTCACATATCCTTTGGCGCGGATATGGTTGACTGATGGCCAGACAACACATTCTCTATTGGTGCAATCCTATGTGAGAAGAAAAGGTTGTGGGCTGGAGCACCTTCCCAATCAATGCCACCGCATACGGATTCTTGGCAGTCTGTGATAGCCATCTTGCGAAGTGCGGTGAATGGTGACCGGATATTGGGTCATCTAATGAGAATGAAGACGAGAACCTGCGGCAACGAGGGTGTGAGAGACTACAGCGGACGAGTGTGTGCGGCGGCTACGAATGAGAGTGCGAGTTCTGCGGAGAGCGAGGTATCCGACGAGTGGAGAGCTTCTGTGTATGGGAGCGCTCGAGGCGCTCCAGAACATTCTGGATTAAAAAATACTGCTTTATCTCGACTGAAACAAGTTGGCATTGAATGGACGAGTGATACAGACATGGCTGTAAATACTGAAACTGCCAGACATTAAACATATAATATTTAATGTAATAGTAATTCAATATGTATTAATAAACTGTTTAGAAACTAATTCTAATTATTTTATTGTATCCAGTTCTGTTACGTGACGAACAATCACGTTAACATCAACTGCAAATACCATTTCATAGCAATTCATATCAAGAAATGAAATTTTTAATATTAATTTTTAGATTTATTTCAGTAAATTATGTAACTGTTATTAACTATTTTATTTAGTTAAGACTTCCATCTCTTAAAGTACCTGTCTATGACTAGAGCCTTGAACAAATTGTACCGATATTGACCATAACTTATTAGTCTACTTACCCCATCATTTACATTTTCTAGAAATTTCATTGATGTTCTTAATGGACTAAACAGTATTATTTTGTGTTAAAAAATCAATTATTAGAAATAAATGTTCGAGATAACTGTTAGATATTTCTGATTGTCAAATTACACTACGCGCGTAAATAAGGAGATGAACATTTGTGGCATACACTGTTCTTGAATATGCAAATGTTCTTATACCTTGTTTACGAAATTATTTACGACCACCTTTGCCGTCTAGATGCTAGCGTTCTCACCTATTGCCCTGGAGGATATGAGTTTGATCCCCGACACCCACGGTTGGAATTTTCCAAATGGTTGTTGGGTTCAGCTCATTCCCTTAGCTGCGAAAGGCAATGGTAAAACACTGCGGGATATCTTGCTAAGTCGCTCCAGGTGCGACACAGTTTCCATCACCNGGCTGCGAAAGGCAATGGTAAAACACTGCGGGATATCTTGCTAAGTCGCTCCAGGTGCGACACAGTTTCCATCACCGCCGATGCCTGGGTTTCTGCCAGACTCCGGGTAGGACCATTAAATTGGACTGATAAAGCACCAAAGGAAGTGAACTAATTTTTATCAAAAAGTATTAACTAGGTTCTGGAAAGTTTTCACACACAAAAATCGCACGTAAATCGGCAAAACAATAGATATGCACGTACTAAAAAATAAACATAGATGTTAAGTGAAGCTAATTAAAAAATAAAATGGTAACGAATTTCTACAGTTTATTGTACTCTGTTAACAAACTCAACATACTTGTTACCGAACGAAGGGACGCAGCGGTAAACCATTGGTCTAGGATTTTTGAGGAAACATGTTCAATTCCAAGTCCAGACATACTTTTTTCGTTTTTCCATGGTTTTCCGAAATCTCTCCAGGCGAATGCTGGGATGGTTTTTCACACAGGCCGTGGCAGAACATCGAGGTCTTGAGAGCCGAGTGAGACGTTGTGGCCTAACCAACCTACCATGTTTTACGTGCTTCGCTAAACGGCTGGAATACCGAATACCCGTACCACGGAAACGCTATGGGTTATTTCATGAGCACTTATTTTATATAACGTTGAAAATTCCATAAATAATCGCAAANTACCACGGAAACGCTATGGGTTATTTCATGAGCACTTATTTTATATAACGTTGAAAATTCCATAAATAATCGCAAAAAGCTGTCTTCATGGCACAAGCAACTCTGTAGCACAGAGAAACTGGACATAAAGAGACGAAATACTGGTGCGGTCTCTTAGACAACATCTTACTCTAAATGTTGACTGCTCTAGTGAGAGATAGGAGAGATAATTTGTGCTATAATTTACTGAAATTAATACAGGCCTATATTTTTTCAAGTAAAACTGTCTCTAAAAAAATATGAGAAATGGTGCTGTAAATTATAAATTTTGATTATTTCATTAAACAATGCCAGGGTACAGGATTTTTTTTAAATCTATCTTACGATTCTAAAATTATAGCTGTTGTGCTGTAAATAAAATAATAATGCCAGAAATGAGAATAGCTTCAGGTATATAATAAGATATATTCAGTTTCCTATATTATTACACGTCCTACGCAACGATAGAATAATGCGTATGAGAAACGAATTTAGTTTCTTTTACAAGTTTATCTCAGTTAGCTCGGGCACTTACTACGACTCAAATAGAAAGTATCAGTGTATCAAATATAAAAGAAATTAAAATAAAAAACTATTAACCAGCCAGAGGTGAATCCGTGATACAGAGAAACAAAATAACAAGGTTAAGAAATGTAGATATTGTGGATTTATTCACAACTATGGACAGTACCCAGCTTATGGAAAAATAAGCGCAGTCTATAATAAGAATAATCGTTTTGCTAAAGTTTGCATGGCTAGAAAAATAGTGGATAAATTTCAAAAACAGTTTGACAACGATGAGTGTGATGATACGCATGATGAATTGAAAACATCAGCTGCGGAAAACAGTGTAAATGGCAACTGCAATGAATAGATGATAGCGTAATTGGAAGAAGTCACTTCCCATTTTTGGTACACTGTAACAATCTTAATCTACAATCATCTTGTGAACGTCAAGGTTGACACTGGAGCTTCATGCACTATGATAGGACTCGGCTGATTCCTGCGTTTGGGTAACTCGTTCAAGACATCAAAAACATAAGTTGTTATAGCAACCTTTGCTAGAAATCACATTTCAATTTCTCCGATACGTCGGATATCAANGCATCAAAAACATAAGTTGTTATAGCAACCTTTGCTAGAAATCACATTTCAATTTCTCCGATACGTCGGATATCAAACTAGATATGAATTAAACAGTTTCGAGAATTTGGGAATAATAGAAAAGGTCAAAGATTGTACAGAGTGGGCGAATAAATTGGTTGTACGGGTAGTTTTAAAAACCAGATGCCACTTTTAGCTTATATTAAGATACCCGTAAGATTAATAAGGCACTTAAAGGGCGTTAATTTTCCATTCCCTACTACAGAATAAATTCCATATAATTTAACTCGGGTGAAGTTTTTTTTGTAAGCTAGATTGCTTCTCAGAATTCCTTTTATAAAATAAGTTTGATATTATGTACGTTGGAAACTCCACGGGGAAGATATACATTTAAAAGACCACCATTTGGAAAAAAACAATGTCTCAGAAAACTTTCTTAGAGTAATATATACTACATTTGAAGATATTACAATTGTAGAAACGTTCCGGGAGCATATATTTATATGGGTTGATAACTGCAAAGAGTTACAACAGATACTAGAGAAAGCCAGAGCCATGGAAAAAGGAATGAAATTTAATCCTTTTATTGCATTTCCATTCGACAGAGATTGAGTTTCTCGGGCACATTGTTACGTGAAACGATACATCGATATCTTCAGACAGGATTTAAACAATAACCGAATTGAAAACTCTAGTTGATAAAGAAAAAAGTTTATAAATAGCTTTAGGATTATTCAATAATGTTTTCC
Source organism: Clitarchus hookeri (assembly GCA_002778355.1). NCBI lineage: Eukaryota > Metazoa > Arthropoda > Insecta > Phasmatodea > Phasmatidae > Clitarchus > Clitarchus hookeri. The sequence goes on along the minus strand of NQII01007877.1, from coordinate 6,551 downwards.
GTTTTATTTATTTCTACTCTGATAAGAGTGTGCCTTTCAGATAATTACCAACGATGGAAATTTATTCAGTTGGCAGCATTCACAGCAGATTGTATTAAGTAACTTAAAAGAAGCTGTAGCTATAGCACAAGACTTAACCATTTTTATCCTAATAAGAATATCCCACCAATTGTAGATGNCTTAAAAGAAGCTGTAGCTATAGCACAAGACTTAACCATTTTTATCCTAATAAGAATATCCCACCAATTGTAGATGTCAATTCAGTGGGTCTTGGAGCAGCCACAATTCAAGATGGCTATCCAAAAGCTTTTGCCTCTAAGACTTTCACTGAAATACAGAAAATGTATTCACAGATAGAAGAAATGTTGAGCGTATTGTTATGTTTTTAATATTTTACACGAGAGACTACGGAATGTTTATGCTATAATGAGAGAAGAACTGAAGTTAATTATAAAGGCAGAACACATATGAAATTTGACTATTATAATATTAATTGTATATAAGCTATTGTTGAGGGAGGCTCTAATCAATTACACTATATGCCTAACCTGAATGATATTGTCGCCGTCGGCTGTGTGTTATGTCGGAAAGCGACAAGCGACACGCCAAGCTGCATCCTGATGGCTTCATCTCGGCGTGGGTCCTCAGACGGACAGACAGAAGGACGGACGGACCCCGTACAAACTGTTGCCAATTTATACCTAGTTTCTGGTCGGATAATTGTCCCATATACCGCGCCGCCGAGAGAGGAGCTCCGCTGGCGCTTCGCTGATATGTTTTATAATTTATTATTTTTGTTATGTGTTTTGGTTTATTCGCCTGGCCTGGATACCAACGCGTCGCAGCAGTACGCTAGACTTGCCCGTATTTACTGAATCATAACTGTATGTTTTGGATATGAAAAATTCAAACAATACATTTCTGGAAGAGATATGATTAAATTAATATCCGACCATCAACTACTGTTACGGTTAATGAACAACACCATTTCATAAAATTTCCGTACTCTTGCAAAGAATGCTTGTGTCTACAACCATTAAGTTTGTAACTTGTTCATACTCCTCAAAAACATATGTATATTTGTAGCAGACTTAATGTCCCATAAATTTCGCGGATTAGATTTGTGATAACAAATACTTATGAGTCTACAACTATTTAGTTTGTAACTTGTGCATACTCCTGAAAATACATATGCATGTTTGTAGCAGACTTAATGTCCCGTAAATTTAGCGGATTACAGTTGTGATGACAGAACTGGTTTTCATGATGAAGCATGATTCCAAAATGTAATTTTAGTAGAAGGATTTCCGATTCCTTGACACAGGAAAAATCAAGCGAAGATCCAGTGTATATTAAATTTACGTATTGCATCAAAGAAGGATGGCTTCAAGAATATGGAAAGATTTAAGACAAATGGCAAGCCATATTATGATTTTAAGAATGATTTGTCATTAACAAATGACGTATTCTTCCGTGGCTAGCGCATACTGGTTCCCCAAGAGTTACAGCACGAGATGTTAACGAAACTATAATTATGAGCATCCCGGTATCAATTGAAACATTATCAGCCAGAAGATTTTCTATTCTGGATATTCATTAATCAAAATATTAAAAAATTAGTCAATTCATGCCAAAAGTGCTTGAAGTATCAACCAACCTGTCAAAATGTTTTTTTTAAATTAAAATTTCCCAGGTGCACTGAGAGAGATGCCAAAAAAGTGTTTTTTTGTAGGCATATATATATAGTTAAATATATATTTACTTGCCAAAAAAAATTTTTTTGAGTAAACAAAACTTCAAAAACAACAATACTACTTCTGTTCATGCAAAAAAATTATTGTTTGGATAAACAAAACCTCTGTGTTGGGAAAAATAAATCAGTCTGTCAACGAAATATTTTGTTGAAACAACTGTATGTTTTGGCCACTCATTTGATTTCTTTCGTTAAAAAATACAGCTCAAGAGTTTGTAATTTTTTGTGACAATTAGGATAGACACAGGGTTTGTAAGTGCTTTATATATTTGAAACAATAAATTCTTTAATGTGCTTTTGTTTAAATTTGCTGAGCTCCACGATTTTTAACTCAGGTATTGGCTGGAATGGAGAGAATTGGGTCTTGAGAGCCAGTGAGAGTTAAATGAGGTGATAACGAAGCAGTGCCGAAATGCATGTGTTGGGGTAACGGAGAGATCCCCGAGAAAAGCCACCAACCAGCGGCATCGTCCTGCACCATTCTCACGTGCGAAAATCCGGGAGCGACCCCGCTGGGAACCGAACCCGGTTCCCTCTGGTGTGAGACGAATAGTCTGACCACTACACCACCGTGACCCCTTTGTAGGCTGGACAGGAAGGACAGAGATTTTTGTGGCTCTTAACAGCGCGGTCTTGAGAGCCGATGAGGGTGATTGAGGTGAGTATGGAGCAGCGCCGGAATGAAAAAGGGTGGTGGAAGCAGGATATCACCGATATAACCCACCGACCAGAGGCATCGTCCAGCACGATACCTACATGCGAAAATCTGGGATGATCCGGCCTGTAATTGAACCGGGTTCACCTTGGTAGGAGGCGAGCAGGCTAACCGCTCAGCGACTGCGGCCCCTGTGTAGGCTGGAGATTTAATTTTTTTACGCATTTCATTTTTGGACATAGAGAGCATGTTCTCCTGCTGCCTTCTAATTTTCGTCTGCTTTGATTGAATTATACCAGTAAGATTTAAGCAGTCACCTCGCTGACGCCTTAACTTGTCGATAAATTGATTTTTGTAACATCTGCCACTTTGATACTACATAAATACTATGGCTACTCAACCTGGAAATCATATTTTCTATAGCAGTACCTAACACGAAAAATTTGTTACTATTTGAATTATATTTGTTTTTTTTTTCTAATGGCAAAGTGAGCTCAAAAATATCTGTAAGTTAAAAAAATAAACCACTTCTCTACTATAAATTTGGAATTTTGCTTTCCACTGTTAATCGGCATAATATGTTCAAAATTTGTTTTAGATATACAGTAAACTGTGCTCGATATTTTTCCCAAGCTTAAATTGAAATTATTTTTTATGAAAAATAGAAATGAAACTTGTAAATAGTGTTCCATCTGCAGTCTTCAGTCATTCTAAAGTTAAATTGTCACTTACACGTTATAATAAAACGTTTTCGTAGCTTTGAGCTATCAAAGTTTTTTTCCATCGTATCTCTATTACTTTTCTACTAAATTATCAGTGTTCTCAACCTTTACCAAAATTGTTTAATGAACTTTAAGTTATCCGTGAAACATAAGAAATGTTTTGATCCACTCAACGAAACTGCCTTCAAAGTCAGCATACCTACGTAAATCCTGTGAGTCGATATTTCACACAAATTTCTCTAACAAAATACTTTTTTTTTTTTTTTTTTTTTTTCACNTTGGATGAATATTTGAACATATTTCTGGTGCCAGTGATACATAAATTTTCTAATGTCACGTAAGCGAACCGGGTTCGATTCCCTGCTGTGTCGCTCCTAGATTTTTGCGTGTGGAATCTTGACGGACGATGCCACTGGTCGGCGGGTTTTCTCGGGCTTTCGCATTTCCCCCGCCCTTCCATTCCGGCGCTACTACATACTCACTTCACTTCATCCACATCGGCAACGCAACAACGTTAGTACAAATTTTATAACGTTTCTCACTCCGCCATGTTATTTTCTTACGCATTTGACTTTTTTACGACATGTACAAGGAGGAATACTAAACTGATATTCAAGCGTATCGCTACTTATTTACACAAGTTTTATTTGAAGTAATTTTTTTTTTTTAAGATTAATTAAATATTTGGCATAATTTGAATATTTTACATAGTGATTTTAAACCATCACGAGGGCGCTATCATTGCGAAGGCAACTAACCCAAGTAAAATATTTTAATTAAATTACCCATGTTTTTCAGAGTCAGAGAGGTTGCAAATTTGTCATGAATGTCATCTGGATGAAAAAATTTTTTCTGGGAAAAATAAGTAAAACTGAGCAGCAATTAAATATCCAGATTGTTTTAAACACAAGTGTATATTGTTGTCATTGAAGTAGTCAGTAGCATTTTTCTCCTAGTGTCCATAGTGTTTATGTGATTGTTCTATCTCATATATATTTTCCTACAAGACTGCAGTTTTTTTGAGAGTTCAAACCGTACACGTTACTTCCTATTTGTAAGATCACAAGTGTGTGTGTGTCCGGTACACAGTCGGGATGGGGAGAGCAAAGTTAATTCGTCAGACTGCCTGATGTGTCACTACAGCAGGTATGATTCCTAGTTTTCACACTGTTTCTAAGATATAAAGGTGTTAAAGTGGCAATTTTTCTTATTTTTAACAAGTGCGCCACTTCCACACACTGCTTTGACCATCGTGACTGCGCAGCATTGTGGGCAATCTTGCCTTGAAATACGTTACACGTACTGCTGAAGACGTTACGTCACGCTTCGTCATTAAAGTATTGAGACAGACGTCAAATTATGTTAGTTCAAAATTTCCCATTGAGTCTTTATGTGTCATAACATGTGAACCAAATTTTTATATTTTTTACACCCATATTCATCGCAAATGGCAGAAGTAAATCGATCTAACATTTAAATAGTTGTAAACTGATTTCCCTTAAGATGCATACTAAACCAGGTAATAAAAAATAATAATAATTTGGTGGTCAACATTTATAATATGACTGTTAATAATGTTTTCTAATTCTTCAATATTACGTTTGCCTAATTAGAGCATTTAAACAGTTTGACTAGCTTGCCTATTATTTATAACATATGAGCAATGCTATGAAACTCATGAGGGATGTCGAAAACGGCGAGGGGAGCGAGACAACACATCTAATGGGATGAGGCAATAAATTGTTCCACTTCCCGATTTGTTCATGACTAGTAATTTATTGTCGTTTCTCTCACCCTATTTACTCGTCTCTCTCTGCTCCCAAAACTAACTTTATAAAAAAAACCTATCGACCTCCATTTCCCCAAAAATTTATACGATGAAGATTGCATCATAAACGCCCTTTGTAGCAACTCTGGATATGTAGCTACAATACACCCAAGTTAGAGTCTACAATGTCTTAAAATACATAGCAACTTCGTCAGGAGCTTACATAAATACATAAATTTAAGATTGCTTGAAAAAAATTCGTATCATCCTGGAAAGATCATATATTATATAAATTTATTTATAGCAATTTATTAACCTTTATATATAAAGATTATCAATTTTATTAGAAATAACTGCCTGAATTATTAAAATTAATATAATATGATCGTGGAATAAAATTAATTTTTCTATTAATGGTGATGCTCTATCCTGTAAATATAAATTATTCATATATATATATATATATATACATATATATATATACACACATTGGAAGGCTGATTCAGAAGTCATGGAAACTATTGTTTATCTTCCGAAAATGACCCAAAACAGGAAATGTACTATGTGTAGTTGAAAGCGTACGAAACGTTAGTTGTGAAGGTGACACCACAATAGGGTATGGATGCAGGAATGTCCAGCAAGGGACAAAGACAAATATGGTTGCTTGAAATCACTGTTTAATAAATTTATTCTCGTACAACCTGTATACACTCTTTGAACGGGTAAGTATCTTACGTGAACGAGCTGTTAAACATAATTCAAAGTAGTCTCCGAGGTTGTCCACTGTTCGTTGCCAGCGATGAGGCAGACGGGAAACACCATCGGCTGCATGAGATCCCTCAATGTGCGCTACCTATCGTCGAAATGCTATGTTGAAGTCCTCCTTTTCACTTTGGGAATAAGATCGTAGTCACGTGGACTAAGATCGGGTGAAAAGAGAGGGTCGTTGCAACATCTCCCATACCCAACGCCGTAAACAACGTGTAACGCTACCTGCTGTATGAGGTCTAGCGTTGCCATGTAAGACTATAGCGTTGCCCAACAGTTCAGGACATTTCTCTCAAACTGCACGACGAATATGATATCGCAGAAATGACAGGTTGTAATGTACATTTGCAATACAGCCCTCACGAACTAGATGACACAATAAAACTCCTCGACTGTCATATGCCAAAATGATCATCAGCTTTGTGGGTGACGGGTTTTGTCGTACCTTGTAAGTCCGTGGTGATACAGAATGACGCCATACATTGAACTGTCGCTTCAATTCGGGTTCGTATGCTCGTGCCCATGTTTCGTAAATTGCAAAGATGCGGTTCAGCATGCCATTACCTTCACTGTGAAAGCGTTCCGAATCATAACCAATCCGTGGACAACATCGGAGACTACTTTGAAGGATATTAAACAGCTTGTACATGCACGATACCTACCCGTTCAAATGAGTGTATAAGATTGTACAAGAATAAATCATTTAAACGGTGAATTTAAGCAGCCATGTTTGTCTTTGTTTCTTGCGGTACATCCCTGCATCTATACCCCATGTAGTGTCACCTTTAAAATGTACTTGTTGTGCTCTTTAAACTGTACATTCTACATCTCCTGAATTGGATCATTTTCGGGTGATAAACAATAGTTGCCATGACTTCTGAATCA
>NQII01007876.1:47861-85048 GCA_002778355.1 Clitarchus hookeri | reverse complement strand
CCCTTTCACTCCAGACCTGCTCCCTGCTCACCTCAATCACCCTCGTCGGCTTTAATTGCGTCGTTGTGAAGTGCTGCCCTAACCTCCCCTATCCACTACATTCGCTTTGCCATTGTAAGTTTACGACTAGTGTTTCAGTACTCGGATGCTACTTCCGCTACAGTCCGGGTACAAGACCCATCTAAGTAGTGAACATAAGTGCTGTTGAAGCTTAAGTTTAGATTGTATTTAGCACTTAAACATTTTCATGACAAAATATTTCTAGAATTTTAGGATATTTTATGCTTTAGTGACATATCGATAATGAATTGTTAAGAATGCCGACTCGTTTGAAAAAAAAATCACAGTGTTCTTTTCCTATCATTAGTGTGCTAATCTTAACTTAAAATGTTGGTTCGCACAAATTTCTAAATTTTTTTTTAACAAACAGTATTATTTCAGCTTGAGTGTTTACTACAGTGACACGAATGGCATGTTAGAATTACCTTGAGATTAGAAACTTCCATCCCCCAAGGTAAAGATTTTAATTCTAGGTATTCTAACGTTTAATTTTATCGCAAAATTTATAACTGAAATACGGTCTAGCTACTTCACAATTTAAATAAAATATTCATTAATACGTGTTGCATTAGTACTATTATGAAATTTCTAAGAACGATGTCATAACCTGAAAGTTCCTGTAAATAGTATTTTATTTCTTTTTTTCAGTATTATTCTTTATTTTCCTACATTTCCCCGATTATTGTTTCAAATAACAATGAAAGAATGTCATCCAAAATATATGTCAAATAATTTTAACCTTTTGATTCCATTTGAGTTAGCCTCACTATAATTCACATGACATGAAATGGGGAGCCTATTGTTGATCACTGCAGAACAATTTCTTGGTGAGCTTTCCCAAAGGAGTGTGAATAAATTTTAAATTGCTGCATTATGTAAATAAACAATACTGCTACATAATAGGAAACATTTGATAGCATATCAAATGTTCACGTTTCAAAATTTGAAATATGTACTTAGGAACGTTACAATATTACAGCTTGATTACATACAGGCTATAAATGACACGTGTTTTTTACCATTTTGTGCAGGTAATTCCTCTATTTGAGATATTTGCACATAATGTGCTAATTCTTTACATGCATAGTGAAAAAATACCACCTAATAAAATACCGTACATACCGTTTGCAACATTCGGGAATAAACCCCGGACATCTCGAAAGCACAGAACGTATACTTACGGAAATTTCTTCCGCTGCATGGCAGCAGGCGGTAAGAGGCAATGATGTCATTCCAGCTTTCATACGACTTCAAATTTGGCCATATTTCTAATTACAAACTCATTTGTTTCTTCAGTTCCTTGATGCATTTCTAAACCTTTGAGTGGGAAATGTGTTATATATTGTGTCTTTAGAAATGGATATACTAACCGAGATTGCAAGCGGTGGAAGCAGTCAATATGTTATAAATAATAATTCGACATAAGACTTACGCAGGGAAAAAAAAATTATTGTAAGTCATTACAAAATTGTTCAAGTATGGATTTGGCGTTATAATTATTCAAAGACATTAATGAAACCACCTTTTCCGGTGAGGTTTCAAAAGAATTACTTCGGATAGCAATGCTCCAGGTTCACGAAGCACATCAATGGGCTGACAAACATTAAAATACACACATAATTTGCTAGAGTAGCCACCTAATAAATAATTTTTTTTTAATATATAATTTACACTTCTAGTGGTCTTTAATGGCCACAGAGTTTGCAAAGTCTTTGTGAAATTCAGTAACACTTTCAACTCCAAGCGTGTCACCAGTATGCTGCGTAACAAACAACAAAATACCAAACAAATATCCGCGATGCACATCTATATTCAGTAAAGTCCCCTTAAAAATCACGTAAGGGTCTTATTTCTGTCTCTCGTTTTCTTTAGAAATGAGAGGTAGGTGTGTATTTGTTTTGTGCTGCAGTTACACAAATTAACTCCACAGGCTAGACACTGACGCACGAATACATGTTTTAATAAATTCTCTTCGTCTTTAGCATATGCATTTATCAAAATGTGCCACTCTCTTAAATTGCCCAAATTAGTTTCTAGATTCCATTCCGAGACTCAATTCTTTTTCCACAATTAAATAAAATAAAGACAATTTTCTGCACTATTAATTTCAACATGTTCGTGTAAAACACGGGAACAAGAATGCATATAAGAGTAATTTCCATTAATCTCTGGATGTGTGTTCTTTGTCATTACACTGGAAGATGTAGCTGCAATATCTTTATCTTTGTACCGTTTGTCTGATTTTCTGTGTAATAATTCAAATTCATTGCTGTAAAGAAATGACGATTAATAATTTTGTAAGAATCAGCATTCAATCATTGAACACTGTATCTTTCTATGACTAACATTAGAGACTCCTTGGGAACCTTGTAGTTGAATGAATATTTAAAAAATTAGCACCTTTACTGTATTAAAGACCGCGAAAGTACACTTTTCTAGTGAAAGAAGTCTTCCTAATTTTCTAAATCCAGAACATAAATCAGTTAATTTAAAATTGTAGATATCCGGTAATAAATGCAACACAAATAAAACTGTGGATGTGTTCAAGGCAGAAAAGTCTTCAGAATAGACAACAAACTTAGGTTTCGACCTAAGCGGAAAAGAAAACTAACTGGCCACATAGTTATATAGGTTGTAAGTGTGTGTGCTAAGCCATAAGTTTAAGGAGAATGCCAATTGAATCATGAGATAGCTACTCATATCTCTACCTGATTTCTAATGCGTCATAAGATTGTATGTATGTATGTTTAAGTATGTTCATACCCACATATACACACAACATAGGTTTGTTACTACTGGACAGTTTTAACAATGCTGCTCGTATTTTAGCATTCAGTTGTTAAACAGTTTGAATAGTGGAAGTTCCTCAGCTCTGTTGTTTAGCTCCCTATTTAGCTCCGTTAGTTGTTCTGGCAGTAGGTAGGGTTCGGTGGTTAAGCAGTATTCCCACAGCATAGTCTCGCTCCTGTGATATCTTAGTTTGAAGAGCTGGTCGCTAAGGTGACCTGTCATCCGCCTTGTTCACGGGAACTACAAGATCTAGGCACATGAAAGGCCCACTGTAAGCAAGTAACTTGCTGTGCTTATATAGTTAAGAGCGGACGAGGGCAAGTTTACTGTACAGCATTCTCTAACAGCGTAGTATATACGAGTAATGGGAGCCAATAAACTCCATCAGTGACAAACTCCCTTTACTCTGGGGAACATGTTTTTTCTTTCATGAGATTAGGCAGATCTCATTTGATTGTGTAAAGCCTGCAAAATTTCTTGGTCCCTGAACCTTGTAGTGTAAATACGTTGGGCTGCAAAAATTAGGAACAAAGACTAAAAATAAGCAAAACATCTGTATGAACAGGCAGATCGGTCGAAAGATTAATCAGGAGATCGCCTGGAGTATGACACGGTAGTCCATGTGCATAAACGCAGCAAGACGTACTGTGGGCGTGTGCTTATGGTATAAACCATTGCAGTGAAAGCTAGTGCACAACGCATTAAGCTTTTAATAAAACAAAGTTTCTGTCTGAATTCTGATATGACCAACATACATTCCCGGTGATGACGTTAGGATGACTTTACCCGAGGCTGAATAATTAGGAAGTTGAAAATAAGTCGAGGTGTTCCTAGTGTGTCCTATGAGATCGTGGTCACACATAGCATCGTGTCCCCCACTTGGTCAGAATTGCGAACGACACGAACCGTTATACAAGGGTGTAACAGTTATCATCCACGAGCAATTACGGCGGCGGAGGATAAGTATACTGTCCTACATGCGAGAAGATATCAACGGCAGACGCCAAGTAGAAATCACCATACACATGCAACGCACTATTTATATCGTTTTGTTCAAGGCCAGTAGGCTGTTCATAGATGGTTTATTCGCTCGTCGGCCAGTACGGTGTGCGCTATTGACGTCTAACTATAGGAGACGGCATTTGCTGAGCTGCTGAGAACAAAAGGTCTGGAAAGATAAGCCATACAGTCGAGAGCACTCTACACACGTGAGCCGATTTAGTCTTACTAGCGTTTCCGGACGTGTGCATATATATATATATATATATATTGGAGAGAGCAGAAAGCAACAGCCACCCTTCCAGCACTGTCGAAAGTCACTGGTGTGAAGGGAGAAGAATTCTTGTTAGGGGAAGAATAACGTTTCAAGGCCACATGGAACCACGCATCTTAGAAGGAGGTTCAGCTACTGCTGACCGGTATTGTACCGAGTTTCTAGTTCCTCATGTTTGTCTTCAGCAGACTGCTGTGGACCCTTAGTGCTTCTTCGTGGACAATAACGTTGCACCTCATCCTATAGTCGTTATATTTGATATGAAATAAAGTGAGCATATTGGCCTATGTATTGGCCCTCACGGTCCCCAGACCTAACTCCTATCTAACACATGTAGAACGTTGCCGGGAGATGCCTAGTAGAACGTCACCAGCCGCCAGCAACACTGTGGAGCTGTAACCGGTGCTACAAATGGAATGGGCTATACTGCCTCAAGAACTTGTCAAACACCTGATACTAATCATGAACAGACGGTGCACATCCAGCATCGCAATCAGGGCTGACCATATCCCCACTCAGGACTGCATTTTTGTTGTCCTGTTACCTGTCAAATTGACGTTTCTGTCTTCTAGACTGGTCTACTCGGAACCAACTTTTGTATAAGAAACTTCTAACGCCTTTTGATTACTTTCTTCTCCAGAGTTATTCATATTTCCCATACACTTTCATCTCAATTCTGTAGAAGTAGAGAGGCCAAGACATCAAAGTGACACGAGAAATGTAAAAAGTTAAAGAGAATACAGTAGGGGAGTCATCTTGAAGAAAGGCAATTTTCCCAGTGCAGTATTGGGTTTCAGTACATGAAAGAATGTAATGCAAAATGCCTCTAAATCGTTAAGCCGTTAGTTTTAATTTGTAAGAGGAAAATGTATGTCACAGTTTTATATAAGTGTTGATGTATTATTATTGTATGACTTAAAGGTTATGACTTTGTTATAAATAAATCAATGCATTGTGTTGCAGGTCTCTTCCACAGAGCCATTTTTTTGGGTGCCACAGCTCTAGATCCAAAGTTCTTCGACTGCCGCACAGTACACATGGCCTACATACTCAGCTACATTGTGGGCAGACCTGCCACCAATCCGGAGGATCTCATCACCAACCTGAGGACTACACCTGCCAGGGAACTCGCCAGCGCTGTCCCCAAAATTATCGGCCTGTTGGATAGCAACAACTTACTGTTGAACCCATTCACGCCCTCGATGGAGTATACTAAAACTGGCGAGAAACCGTTCTTGCTGCAATCTCCAGAGTGCATAGAATCTTCAGGTTGGTTTACTAACGTCCCCTGCATGATTGGTTTCAGCGTGAACGAGATTGGGTATGCTGTGAACAACACTCTATTATCTCAACCATCGTACTTTCAAAATATCAACAATGACCTTGAACAAATTGTCCCCAAAGACCTGGGATTGAAGAAAGGATCTCAGATCTCGCTAAAAGTTGCAAGAAAAATTAAAGAATTTTACTTTGGTAATGAGACCATTTCATATAACAACAGGCGCAGGTGGCTAGATCTTCTGGCAGACTCATTTTACGCCAAGAATATTCAGGCAGTTGTCATTTCCCATGAAAGGTTCTCGGATATCACCAAATCGTACAATTACTTGTTCGATTACAATAATGCTACTCACCTTGATGCACTCAAGTATATTTTTTACACAGGAGATAAGTGGAGGGGGAATGCAACAGAATCGACGGTTGCAGAACATTTTGGGAGACTGTGGACTAGTTTCGCAAAGAAAGGCGTGCCAACTATCGGAGATGGGTTTTCCTGGCCATCAGTGAGTAAGAATAAGTTTCCGTATTTGCGGATCGGCACATCTCTGGAACTCGATAAAAATTTGGAAAATGATGCAATAAATTTCTGGGCCAACATTTACAGAAACTATCGGCTTTCGGGACCTTGCTGCTGACGTGTTAGGTAGCGGGGGATTCTTTTTCAAACTTTTATTTTGTTTATGTTAATGCCTACAATTACGATATGAGATTTTCATATTTTTAAAACAGCCTCGAAACAAATTCGTATACCAAGAAGTTTATTTTATTAATATTTTTCCACGATATATATATATATATATATATATATTGCAAACACACAAATTTTGAGAACAGTTTAAAACATCAATAATTTTTATACTTGTTTCATAGATTTCACATTTTTTCAGAAAATGTAGTATCGTAAATTATCTTCTTTAATGTCTTGCAATTGTGCTACATAACATTTCATAAACATGCAAAAATATGACCAATGGGAAGAATATGGGATGGGCTAATTTTGTAGACACACAAAATTAGAAAAAAAGTAATGAAAAGGAAAAGAAAACGAAGGGTATAGTTTGCTCAGGACAGAAAAGGAAAAAAATTGAAGTGCTGTATCTGGAAGATTGTGAGGAGAAATGAAGGAAAGGAGGAGACAAAGTGATAATGAAAGGAAGTAAAACGAAAATAAAGAAAATTAATTAATTAAGGCAGACATTATGAAACTTGGATTGTAAAATAAGTACATCTTTGTTTATATTTTTATTGTAAAACAATAATTTAATAGAGGTAAAAGTTTTATTTAAGGGAGAACTTGTAAAATAATAAGTTAAGAGAGATAATGGCTTTATTTAAGGAAAAACTTGTAAAATATTAATGTAAGAGAGACAATTTTACATACTCTTAAGGAATGTTGCAATCAGTAAGAAGACAGCCTAAAATAATATGCAAAAAAATTAAAATGTATTGTAAGGTTGTAAAAATTAATACAGGAATTAGAATCAAATAACTAAGGAGAAATTTTTAAAGAAAAGTTTATAAAAAAATATTGAATATTTGTTTTAAAATATAAGAGAAACTGAACGTAAAAAGGCACCAAATTTATTAAAGTTTATTGAGTCTGGACATTATGGAGTCACAAAAATTTTGAAATAGATGCAACCTTTTTGTATACTTACAATATACAAAAATATTAAAAAGGTTTTTGAAACTATCTATAGTTTTATATACGATAGAAAGAAGAGTAGGTCCCAATGTGTATAGAAAAAAAATGTATATTGGCATATGACCTTACTCAGGTCCTGGAAATCAAAAAAGTAAGCAAACAACTGAAAAATTAATTGCGTAAATTGAATTTTTTTTGGATGTATCTAATGTTATGTAACAAAATGTTAACACAGCGCGAGTATAAAACAATACCCCAAATTGTAAGGTCTAAAATATAAAAACCAAAATACCTACAACCTTGTTTGGCCATTAAAATGAACCGTGGAACTGTAAAGTTTTTATACCATATCTTCATAAATGTTCAATGTGACCACTACAAGCAGCCCGAACGACATCTACGCGATATTAAAATTCTTTCCACACTCTTGTCAGCATGTCCGGTGTTACGGTTTGGATGGCGTCTGTAATTCTCGTTTTGAGATTGTCAATGTTAGCTAGCAATGGTAGACGAAACACTTTATCCTTTATGTACACTCATAGAAAAAAATTCGCACGGGGTGAGATGCGGGCTTGTTGGAAGCCAGTGATGAAGAATCTGGTCACCAGCTGCTCCTCCACCAGTCTAGCGTTGAGCCACTGTCTAGTACAGGTATCCACGAACAGCTCGGTGCCAATGGGCTAGCACACCATCCTGCTGGAAAATGGAGTCCCCTGCCGCCTCATATAACTGAGGAAACAACCACTCTGTAAGCATGTCCAAATAAGGGATTCCAGTAACAATGGGCTCGTGAAAAAAGAAAGGGCCGAAAACAGTGTATTTGGACACATACATTATGCATATAAAGGAACCTCTCGGCCACCATACTTTTATATTTTAACGCAGCGCTCTTAGCCAATGAGCCCTCCAGCGCATCCGACGCCCACTCGGATGGGAAGAGGGATCACGCCCTCTCATCGCAGTTGTTACCAGCTATGCACCTGAGGTAACCATATCCGTGGCCCCGACTTGATACACAACCTCTGCAGAAAGCACCCTTCCACAAGGCTTCAGACCTTCGTACTCAGTAACCAAGCGTGTTGTCTGGCTGGAGTACTATCCAGACCCTCAGTGTCTTGCCAGGACACTACCGGAGCAGGTGCCTGCTCAACGCCTGGTCTTTCTTTGAGAGGGGGAATCTCTCCAGACCTCCTCCAACATACGGAGTTTGGATACAGCGCAAAACCCGTTCACTTTGGGGGAAGCGCGCAGTTGTTCGGTGGATTCATGTGGAAGCTCCTGACCCCATATCCGCACATTGTGCCGGTTTAACTTACAATTTGTATGAAACGTCACTGCATCGCTGAAAACCAGCTTTGACGTGAAGGCATCGTCTATCTCGTTCTGGGCAAGGAAACATCAGACCGTCCCCTTTACATTTGCGTGTAGAATGCGAGCTCGCTACCCCCTCGCCACCTGAAACCGAGAGTTACAAACGCCATCCAAACCGTTACTCCAGACATGCTGACAAGAGCGTGGAACAAGTGTGATTATCACGTAGATGTCGATCGGACCTCTCATGGTGGTCGCATTGAACATTTATGAATGTATGGTAAACAAACTTCAGGGTTCTGGGGTTCCTTCGATTGGTCAATTCAGGTTGTGTGTTGTTAGGTTTTGATATTATAGACCTTCAAATTTGCGGCATTATTCATACTCATCCTGTACTACAATAGAAATTAGTGTTATAATTACTGTAATGATAATTGTGTCTGGGTAACGAATGAAACATGAGCAAGTTGGGTCAATTATTCAGGAATTAGATAAAATAATGAAAAGAAAAAAGGTTTTCAGACAGATGTTAAATATATTTGTACTTTAATTGTATTAATGATCATTTATTTGTTTGTGAGTACTTTAAAAGAAGGATAAGATGTATTGTGTAAGGAGATATATAAAGGTTATGTACAATTTAATGGTTAAGAACTGATCAGTCATATTTGTGTGAGAAAACAGAAGTGTGTAAGTTGCTGGGAAAAAAGAATTTTGCAGAGTATACTGAATAAAAAAAAACCAATATCTAAATAAGTCATAAAAAAATATTGTAAACCAATGGTTTGTTTTAATTTTTAGGTGCTGGTGAATGTTGTAACACATAGATAATAATTGTGAATTTTCTGGAAATGAAGAAAAAAAAACATTTTGCAGTATTTATAAAGGATCAACGATTATCTTTGTTTCGGTTTAAACCAAATTTATCAAAAATTTTCCAAAGCGAGTGGGATTATGTAACTTTGCCGTTTTGCAGGTATTTTTTTTGTCTTTGGTTGCCGATTATGGGGTTATAATGATTTTTATTAACATAATTTTCAAATTAATATTAATTATATTACTAAGCGAAGTGCAGTGTTAGTTTGTTTATGTCACAAGTTTGTTGATGAATAAATTATTAAGAGGTTATTGCTGTTGTTATTGACATAATTAATTTGTCCCTAGATGGTACAGAGTATTGCCAATTATCAAAAACTTAAAATTAAATAAAAGTGTTCTGATTGGATTTCCTCTCGTCATTGCTGATTGGAGGAGAAATGTGGTTTGGTTAGACGCTAAGCCAATCCGAGTGCAAATAACAAAAATTATGATGCTAAAGCTCGAATCAAACTTTTTTCTATAACAATTATAGTCACCACCGCTGAGAATGTACGCGTGTGGGTGATGAAGAAGTAAAAATTTAAAAATAGACGATAATATCTTGACGTAATTTCCTTTAATGCTACAATATGTTTTAAATTGTGTTTCATCGATAATGGAGATATATTAATAATTGTATAATTTGTTGAAGAAGAAGAAGAACGATTTAATTTAATTTTGTGATAATAATAATATGAACGAATGAATTTTGTCTAATTTGTTGGAGAAGAAGAACGAATCAATACAAATGGAAAACAGAATTTCGGCCTTCTATTTCTACTTGAATGTTAGAAAAAATCAGAAAACACTTGGCTCAAAAAACATAAAAACAAAGGCCACAAAAAACCCAACATTAGTGGAACTAAATAACAAAAGGACCCTGCGAATAAACAATACATATAAAGAATGAAAGCGTTACTTGTTCAATTTTATTGTAATAGATGTACATGACACAAAATATAAGGAAATGTGCAAGACATTATTATATAACCAACAAAATATAGGCCAGCTGAACACTAAATTGATAAGAAATCAAAGATGTAACTTGTTGTTGTGCATTACTAATTATTTTCTTTTTAAATTTCATTAAAATATTGTAACAAACTGTATTCCAGTCTTTAAAACACGAATATTATATAATCAAGTACGAATAAAACTCCTTGAAAAAACTTTCATAACAACTATGTTAGGTTTAACCATTTCCCCTCTCATAAGCAATTAAATTCAGACACAAATAATATTAAATTAGACTCTTCTAAGCTCAAATTTATTTAAAGTGTTACCGCGATCATAAGTTACATTTCATACATAACTTACAAATAGCATATACTTAGCCTTACCTGGCGTAAGGAAGACGGCGCGTGGTGCCTCAGTCACGTCGTGCGCAGGCTACAACAACTCCCAGACTCTGATCAGCAATCTGAGAGCAACACTTGCAGNTTACATTTCATACATAACTTACAAATAGCATATACTTAGCCTTACCTGGCGTAAGGAAGACCGCGCGTGCCGCCTCAGCCACGTCGTGCGCAGGCGCCAACAACTCCCAGACTCTGATCAGCAATCTGAGAGCAACACTTGCAGGGAACTCATCTGTGCTCTTCCCTAAGTTCTCCCAACATAGAGCGATAACTTGCTGGCGGCTCCTTCCTGCCCTCGCTGGAGTATCCTAGAAGCGGCTAGGTGCCGTTCCTGCTCCAGCCCCCAGAGTGTTCAGAAGCTGCCGGCTTTGTCTACAGGATCCCCTTCATACTAGGCTTCGACACGACAGAGGAGGTACGATACTAGAACGACATGGTACCACACCAACCATCTTACTGTCAAGATATTAGCAAAGACTTGGAGCAAATTGTTCCAGGAAATCTGCGACTGAAGAAAGGATCTCTACTTTCATCACTAGTTGCCAGAAAAGTGAAGCAATTTTACTTTGGTAATCAGAACATTTCATACGAGAGCCGAAATCGATGGTTATATCTTCAGGCAGACGTGTATATCACGTTGGGTGTTCAAACAATGTTTTTTTCCCGTGTCAGGATGTCGGATGAATGCCACCCATACAGATAATCTCAAGTGCATCTTCTACTCAGAAAAGATTAGCGGAGCAACAATTGACGAATCGATTGTGGGGGAACATTTTGGGAAGCTGTGGTCATGTTTCGTCATGAAATGTGTGCCGACTATCGGAGATGAATATCCCTTGCCACCAGTGGGAAAGAAGGCATCCCCGTTTCTGCAAATAGACAAATTCCTGGAAGTTGACAAAAATCTGGCGAATGACAGATTAATTTTTGGGCAAGCATTTATATGAATTATTGGTAAACAGCACCCTGCTGCAATTGATATATAATATCACAGGTGAATATATAATATGTCTTTTTAAATTATTAATTTCTTATTTTGTTAATTTTTTTTTATGTGCAAGGATAGCCATATTCTTAAAGTAATTAATACCACCACACGTCTCCAACTCTGAAACATTATTATCAATCAGGTGTGAGAATGTGATGTACAGAACAATTTCATGTACTTTATATAAAAAAGTTGTTATTAAATCACCAAAAATTCAAGTTTCAGTACATTCATCACTAAATGGTATAAATTTATGCCCTCATTTACGAATTATAAGTTTTTTCATATGCTAAAATTCTTCTAATATGTTTATAGAGTCACGTTTTAAATATGGATGGTCACTTAACATGTATTAATTTACAAGTATATTTTTCTGTGTTGAACAGTTAAAGAAATTAATAAATTTTCTGCGTAGGACAAGACTTGTTCTAAAAATCTTAAGGCAGTTGTTTTCTGTATTTTTTATTTATATTTTATTCCAATCACGTTTACGTTTTTGTGAGTAACTTGAGCACATATGCAAATTTTAATAATTCAATATATCCCAAGTGCGCACCATTTAGTCTGTATTGGGATCTAAGGCTAGATAAACCTAAACAGGTTGTGAATGTAACTCTTTCACAGCCTTCTAGTAACTATAAAGGCGTTGATAACGAAAAAAGTTGGTTATTTTATATTTGTACCTCATTCCGTTGAATCTGTATAGAAATTATCTGTAATTTATTTTCCAAACAAAAATATTTTTAGTTAGCATATTTTTCGAAAAATTAAACGTTATAATCAAAATTGTACCGTTTTAAATGTACGAATAAAATAAAACGAAACTATTTGCAAAACATTTAACAAGCCACTATGAAAGATATTGTCTTAAATTAATTTATGGTATGCTTAGCAAAAATTATTTTTCAAAAATTCAGTGTCAGACACAAATTAACAATATGCAATAATTGCCTTCCAAACAGTATTTTTTTATTTTCCAAAAAAATACTTTCTTGTTCAAATTTATAAATGTCTTGAAATTGCCCTTGGCATCTTCTTCCAATGAGAATTATTTTACATATGTACGTTACTAAGTTTGCATAATTTGTACATTTCTAAAACAATAACATTTTGAATTTTACACGTGTTTATGCAAAAACCTCGGCATCAATTTTTTGCAAGGAAAGAGTTATCACGGGTAATGTCAATATGTTGAACAGTATGTGGTGCAAATATGACATAAATATTTCCATGGTCAACGCTCGTAACCACGAAGCCTGAGGTCGCGTGTCCTTGATAAGCAGAAAGCCAAAATCTTCCCAAATATGATGGTGTAGTTCCAGCAACATTTGCACACTACTAAACCATATTTTCAATCTCCATAACACTATAAAATATTTCCGTGTACACATGAAATTTCACGGGAATGGTTATTTAGAATATAAAAACCCGATTCATGATACAGAAAAACGAAGCTGGGTTTCGTTAATTCCAAATACGGGATGTCTCTATTATTTCCTATAGCTTTGGGATTCGGGAACGAACAATGCCGAGTCCCCGTGGAGTTTTCTTTGCCACTTTAACTGGAAATCCATCGTTCCTGCTGCAGTTGGATATTCAACCTACTTATACGGATTCCTTAAGACATCAACAAGTTGCATCAGACACCCGTAACAGTTAACCACACTTAAAACACACAAACATTAATATAAATTAAAAACGTAATGTGTTTTATTCATATAAATATAATTTTATTACTTTACATAATGACGGCATTTCGCAGGTGAGTTTTAGAAATCGTTGGCCATAGAAGATTTCATTTGTGTTTAGTCCCGTAATAATTAAGACAGTTTTTACTTTATTGTTTTTTATGTTCACAGTGAACCATACTCATAAGGAAAATTAAATACTTTCGTTATTTCCTCCTCCTCTCCCCAGCACCTCTCTCAAAATATTTTTAATCCACAGTTACAAAAAAAGGAACTATCACATGTACAGAGGGAATCCATGAAATAGCTATAATT
Source organism: Clitarchus hookeri (assembly GCA_002778355.1). Taxonomy (NCBI): domain Eukaryota; kingdom Metazoa; phylum Arthropoda; class Insecta; order Phasmatodea; family Phasmatidae; genus Clitarchus; species Clitarchus hookeri. Next base: position 71,478 of record NQII01007876.1, on the reverse strand, counting down.
TCTCTAAAATATACTATAATTCCTTTACTTTAAAATCAGCGTATCCGTAACTTTACGGAGAGTTCTAAATAATATTTGCCAGCACTTTTCCGTAAAAGGGCGGAATACTTAGTGGTCTGTGAAGCGGCCACGTAACTTTTAGGTACCAACTTAACCCAGCAACCGGTTAAGACATGTTTCGCATCCACGTGTGCATTTAACTTGACAGCGTTATGTATCACTGTTCTGACGAACTTGTGCGTTGTGTAATCTGTAGAACTTACACTCGACCATGTGAACATTTTGGGTTTGTAACTGAATTCTCATTGAGCTCGAGAAAGTGTTAGGNTGTATTTTCCGTTCTGAAAGTAAGCTTGTGTCACGGCAGTCTCACAGCTTCAGAGAATTGGCGATCCCTTATATTAGATTTTAAAACATCTAACACTCTATCCAGCAATGCTTCTGGTTTCAACCTTCAAACCGTAATGTTCAAAACGTTTGTCATGCGCAGTAGTGTTGCAGCCGGGACTTCCGGTCACATCTAACGTGCGCGCGTTGCAAGTGAAACGCTATATTTATATCAGGCAATATTTGTTTAGTATAGTGAGTTACAGTAGCCTAATACACATTATGTAGAATTGGATTACTTATCTCACGTGGGAGTAGCATTATAGTTTCTGAAGGAGGAACATATATGTTGTCCCAAATCAATGTTAATGCTCTCTGTAAGTAAGTCAACGACAGATAAACTATTAAAGACGTTGTCATGGGACTGCGTGTATTCGACCCTGTAAGTACAACTTCGGGTGTGTGCGAGCGCATGTCGACGTTCTTCTGTTGTCATTTTCATTTGCAACCACGAGCGGCAGCACTGAGTACAATGTACAGGAAATGGCGGGGGTGACAATGTTTACTTTCGAGCAACGAAAGTGGATATTTTAAAGGGTAATTGGAAATATGATAACGTGGTTGAGGTGCAGAGTAGATGGAGGGAAGAATTATTCGACACTGCGCCACCATCACGAGTAAAATGACACTATATTGTAACAAGTTTGGGAAGGATGAAAAGTGGGTGATGTGGAGAAAGAACAGTGCGGCAGGTGATGGGAAAAAGACCTCCCGATTCTTGACCTCGAACACGCTAAATACTTCCAGTCAGATAGCGTCGTTAGTATGTATAATCCTTCTCAATTGGGTATCCGCACCCGGAACAGATTTGTTGGTGGACAGGCGGACACGTTTCCACGTTTTGCAAAGTGGGTGTCAGCTTATCTCAGGGTCCGGTGAATGTTTCCCCGAACGTAGATAGTTACTTCTTCAAGTCCTTCGGCGTCGTGAGCTTGTGAAGTTACGCCTCGAGTTCTCTACTTTAGGAACTCCAAGGTGACAACTTGTATCACTCCGCCTTCCCAAGCGCTTCGAGTATACACACCCCAAAAAAAGTTTTGACCGCTTATTTTTGGTTACACATGAAACATGTTCGCTGGGAAAGTAGGTGCATTAAAAAGATACATTCGTCAAGTCTGGTATGGTATTCTGTACATAACGTGTATTTCCATTCCATCGAGTATTCTCCACCGTGAGCAACATATAGTAACTCAGAAATACTGGTGGTGCAGAACTTTTTAGAGGTCTGAATTAGTTGTGCTTCCAGCCCCCAACACATACATCATGGACAGCCAGCTGTAAAAAAAAAAACGCTCCCTTCGCTTTCACATCTTAAAAGTCACATTTATTATAGTTAAGGTTTTTTTAATGAAGCGAATTATTTGCATTTAACATTCGATAATCGGCATGCATATCTGTGTGCTTTGTAAAAAAAATTGTCCTCTTTCACTTGTTTTACGCATGGCGATACTTCAGCCCTTAATGTCGCGTCGCCATCTTGCACAACACAGAGTACTTCGTGAAGCTCTACTCCTAAACAAAACCACGGTTAGGAAGATTTAAAAGCTAAAAGAGCGTATACTCTTACAGCCACAAAGTGTATTTAAATTTTACAGAATACTTAAGACACTAATAAATACTTTATTTTACTACGTTTGACGTTTAAAATAACAAATAACCGCAGGAAACACTTCTCTTTCACAATCGTAGTATGTGGACTGGCTAGTCAGCAGATGGTGTTGACTTTGTCACTGAAAATGTTCTTCTCTGCTGCCGCTCTTTAATCCTAGACGGAAACTGTAGTAGGCTGTACTGGCTGTTGCGGTAAATACGTTACAAACACTTTGCTTGTTTTTACAAGAGATGGGTCTGTAGGCTGATCGCTGTGAATTGAGAACTTTTGAAAACCCTGCTTAAAGTAAATATACTTGTATGCGCATTGTGTCTTCTTCCGTCGTATATATAATTAACATTGCCATGGACCTGTTCACTTAATACATGCGTCAATACAGTGAAACAGTGGAATTGTTAGAAAGGTTAATATTTTAGAAATGTCCTTATTCTTAAACTTAGAAGCCTTACAATAAACAGATTGCAAAACCAATAATTCCAGTATAAAATAATGATAACATAACACTTTAAATACAAAGTGAAGATGTGGGAATACTTCCCCTCCACCGTTGCCAACTTTACTGGGCATGTGCCAGACATTGCGCCCGTTAATATATATGCAGGGTGAGGCAGTGAAGTTTTTCAAATGTTGATTACAAAAGTGTTTAAATAACCGCAAACAGCATTTAGCAGACTAGATTGTTGTGTTCTACGAAATCAAACATTTAATGTATACACTGAAGAGCCAATAAAACTGGTATAGGCGTGCGTATGCAAATAACAGAGGTATGGAACCAATCAGAGTATCCCGATGCGGTCGGCCGCTAGATCGGTTACTGCTGCTCAAATGGCCGGTTATCAATATTTAAGTGAGTTTGAACGTGGTGTTATAGACGGCGCACGAGAGAGGGGACATAGCATCTCCGAGGTAGCGATAACATTTGGATGTTCGAGTACGACCATTTCACGGGTGTCCCGTGAATATCGGGAATCCGGTAAAACATCACATCTGCGTCATCGCTGCGGCCGGAAAAAAATCGTGAAAGAATGGGACAAACGACGACTGACGAGATTCATTAAACGTTTCAGACGTGCAACCCTTTCACAAATTAGCGCAGATTGGATTTGAGGACTGCCCTGCAGGATTCGTGGTGGTATATGCATCTTGCATACCTTCAGACATTAGTCGAGTCCATGCCACGTCGTCTTGCGAAACGTCTGCGTTCTCGGGGGTACCTCCACGATATTAGGCAGGTGTACCCGTTTTTTTTGGCTGTTCAGTGTAATTACAGCGGACCTCAGAAACACGGTATGGAAGGCAGTCCACGTCTTCCTTTGAGATACTTTTAAATACTGGTCTTCTAGTTCAGATTTCGCACATGGGAATCGCGCCGTACGATTCCAGTAATCTGCGAAGTTTCCTCGGGGATCTCCCGTTTTCCCCAAACTCGCATTCCGACTATGCTACATACTCACCTCACTTCACCCTTTATCCCTTCTGCCTGCCAACTCAATCCAGTATGTGTGTGTATGTTTATACATATATGAATCTTTCCGATATCGTAATGTGGGANTATATATACAATTATACATTTCTAAACTAATATTATAAATGCGAAATTGTGTTTGTTTTATTGTTTGTTTATCCTTCTTTCTCGTCGTAACGGAGCTACTGATAGGCATGGTTTTTGACACAGAGATAGTTAGAGAGCTGGGAAGTGACATAGGCTACTTTTTATCCTGTATTAAATTTCATTCCTTTGGGGAAATTCTTATTGGAAAATAAAAAAGTTCACAAAAGGAATAAGAAAGCAACGTCGAAACCGAGCAACAAATCGACGTAATTTCTTGCACAGAAATAGTTGTAGAGCTGAACGGTGATATTGGTTACTTTTTAAATCAAGAAAATATATTTCAAAAATTTACAAGTGATAATAGGGAATCAAGTTGGAAAACATTTTCCCGCCAGCGCGTTCTCTTGCAATACGCTGTTAATCCCGTTAAAATGGAAAAATATCATGAAGTAAAGAATTGTATAGAATAAAAAGACCTAAAAAAAATTGCTTTGCATATATCAATATATAACACAGAAATACTAATAAGAGTTTTTACAATTTAATTGAAGGAGAAGTTTGGTTTTATAATACGTAAAGTATATAGAAGATTAACACCAAGTCAAATTCAACGGAGTCGCGGGCACAGCTAGTGTATATATATACACATATAAATAAACCTCATCCCGATTTCGTAATGTAGGATAAAGTCCCTGCAGCATTGTTTCGTGCTAATTGGTATGTGCATAAATCACGTAAACATATCAGGAACCTTTTTTGACTTTAAAACATTTATTTTTTTTGGTGTGGAAATGTCAACTCTAGTAAAGACTGGCTTGGGCAAGGACCTGCCAATGAGCGCTCCCAAGTCAGAATATTTCGCTACTCCTAAGCACTTCACGAGAGGGTAGTGGGGGTGCGGGCCCCCTCCGGAGTTATAATGGTCCCCACTGGAATTACGATGACTGGCTTAGACCACCGGATAATATTTGTACAGTAGCACCTTGTTTACTGTAACTTACGTTTTCTTAAAGCAGCAACATAATATCAGTTCAAATTATTACATCTCATTCAATATCAATCATATGCTAAGATATGCATTCCCAATGAAAATAGCATCGCAGGACAATGTNAGTAGCTCCTTGTTTACTGAAACTTACGTTTTCTTAAAGAAGGAATTAATTTCACTTTAAATTATTACATCGGATTAAATATCAAACACGTTATAAGATATGCATTCCCGACGTAGATAGCATCACAGGACAATGCAGGCTACTAAGAGTACAGTGCGACCTTATAATTTTGATTCTGCAAGAACAATAAAGTATTTTATTAAATTTTTACATTCACGAAGCAAGCAATTTGAATATTACAGTTGTTAACGAACTGAATAAATTTTTTATTTTACTAAAAATTATTGAAAAAAATATATACAATGCATTTTAACTGTAATAATAGGCTTTAAATAATTAATAATGTTGGACCAGGTGCCTAAAAATTATTAATCGCTCCGTAACTCTGATTTTATTTGTAATAAATATACCACCAACCTAACATAAATAATCCTTGGGAATAATAAAATCGCATTCTGTTTTGTAACATATTTTAAATATTCATTTAGAGAGGTTTCCTTTGCTTGCTACTGGACAAGCACAAAGAAGACTTGGAAAAAAAGGGAGTTGGGGGGATGGGAATTTGTTTAAAATGTTTTTTTTAAAGACGGCTCCTATTGGAAATAGGCTTTCTTCGCCCTTTCCGAAGCCACTGCATTTCAGTGACGTTTAAAGGCAGTAAATTACAGGAACGTCATAAGCAAGTCAAGTAACATCAGTTTCGTCATCTTACAGTGAGGTATCGTGACAAAGAATTGCGAAGATGACTCTACGAGCACGTTTACATCAGATGTCTTTCCGCTTGTCACCGCAGCATCAGGAACGCATAGAAAATACGTTTTTCTAGTAAGAGTCCATGTTTAAAACAGGTTTTTTTTTTAACATAACTTCCTAGGTTTCCAAGCACATGGCCATTACAAAACTTATAACGCCTTGGTAGCGGTGCTTTTATTTTATATTTATAATTTTTTCTTTAACAACAAAATAAAACATTATTGGTTCCCAAATATTATTGATGATAGACCTCTCGTACTTTTATAACACCAGCAGTCATACTAAGAGATTAATTCATTTACCGCCACAAATTGTAGTTGATAGATTGGACAAGCATATCATTACTATTAAATAAAGTTTAATATAATTGCTTTCAAAATGATGCAGTAAAATTTAAAAAAAATATTTATATTTTTCGGTGTTATGTTATAAAAAAAATTTATAATTAATTTTAATATCGTTATATTTTCACGTTTTACAACTACAATTTAAAAAAGTGATAAGTAAAAAAAAGGATAACTCATTAAAAAATGTGCGAAAAATGGTGAAAGTTAACATTAACCGGGGGGTTTTTCTCTAAATTATCCCATTATACCAACCACTACAATACATCGCCGCTTCATCAACCACTCCCTTCACCTACATCGGTGCTGCAAAAGGCGTTACCTGTTTAGAAGTCACCCTATTAAACTAATTTTAAACGCTTCAAGATCACGCCCAACTGTAAGGAAGCACTGAGACGTCGATGGAAAATAACACAAACAAGCTCAGAGTGTGTTCCGACTCCTCAGAATTATGTGCGGTGACTATAGGGTCTTAATATAGCAATATGTTTATAAATGATACAGCATTGTTGCTTTAGTTTAAAAGACTATTTTACAGAAGAATACGTTTCTTAAACAGAGGTCTACTTACAGCGATTTTCGCTGACTTGACACTTCACAACAGGCCACATTTATGGTTCAATAACTAAATGTATACATCGGCGACAAAATAACTACTTTTATTTCTATACTGAAAAAATATTTGCTGGGAAACATTTTATAGTATTTATTTATTTATTATAACAGACCCTAACTGCTTACGATAACACTCATATGAAAAATAGGGAAGCCCATTGAAGCATCGTGTAAAACCCTCATTCTCGGAATGTTATTTACCCCAATTTCCTTCGAAACAAATGATTATTCAACTGTCTGCCTGTCCCCTCCTAAAAGCTTATAAACTATTAAATAGACTACAATAAATTTTTTTTACAGGGTGAGAAGAGAAAGAGAACTGGTGGGAGAAAGGATACAGATAAGGTGTTAAGAGAGAGAGAGAGACAAGATGTAATGACAGAGCATAAAGGAACAAGATGGAATGACAGACAGCCAAGACAGAATAAGAGACAACGAAAATTCACACAGAATGATAAAGCGTGAAAAAAAATGGAATGAGATAGCATGAAGAGGAAAAACCAAATGGTGGCCGAAAACAATATAACGGCTTAAAACACTAAGGTGGATCCGCGGATCCGCAGCGCCCAAACCTCGCCTCCAGACGGTCGTCACAGTGCAAACTTACATAAAAGCATTTTCTGTATTCTTCAATTAATCGAAGGTTCATAATCCTCTGTGCGTGAGCGTGACATCAATAAAAGACGACCAATCAATCTTCGTGTATTACATTTACGTCCGTCTAAAGTTCAGTAACTATTCAAATTTGATAATGATACCTCTTTCCATTTCCCTCTGTGTGGTAATTTTGTATTCGTTCTTCGTGGGCTTCTAGAGGCAACATTTAAAATATACGGCAGATATGAAAAAACGTTTCCAGTTCACAGTAATTTAAAAATAACTTATGAATTTTCTGATGTAATCAAATTCTCTTTTAAACTAGACACCTATACCATATATCTTAGGAATTCCGGCGAGAATGCTAGGTGATATTGTATTGTCCTGTGTACCTCTGTTTAAAAATTAATTTAAGTGGGCTGAATGACACAATAAGATCATAACAGGTTCGAAGGCTTTGTTTCGTGTACTCTCTGATAATATTTTTCCTAAACGGGGGCATCTATAAAATACCGAAATTAAAACCTCAACACCTCAAATGTATATATACATGTAAAGAGGAAACTTGTAATTCCAAGACTTCCGACACATGACTTCCAAGATATGAACACGAGCCTTATCACCCTGAACACAGCTACTTGATCACTCACAGATCTTCTAGGCAGTTCTTCATACTCTACATTTCTAGAGCCCAACAAATCGCTCAGCCAACTTCGCCATTCACTTGATTCCGTGCGCCGTTTTTCATGACGAGAAAGCATAACGTCGTTGCCGCGAATTCAGTTCAACAGATAGTACCTCAATCACGTTTAGTGTCATCAAAGTCACAACCGAGGCGAGAAGGCGTCGCTATTAACCTCTACCGCCAAGTAAAATCCTCAGCTTAATTGATCACCCCGCTCAAAGACTAACAAGGAGAGATCCAAAGATACCAGTTTCAAAAGTAGTACTGATATCCACCACACTTCCAAAATGTTCTCTCCCCTATCATCGCCCTCTACAATATTCAACTGATCCTCAAAATGTTATAGCCCCGCGCTTTATCCAGTCTAACCTCTCTGAACACCGTCACAATCACGACAACAACATGTTTTCAACCACGAACTTAGATCGTGCTCTCAACCATTACCTACAAACAATTAAAATTCATTACCATCCCAGTGACGAAGCTAGGTCATCCAACATCTTCTGCCAGATTCACTCATAATCTCTGACCCCTAAATTTCTCTAGAAAGATAATACATTTCCACTAGAGCACGAGTTGGCACTAATAGGCCTTTCGCCCCTCAAACCTTTCAAATGTCAAAATTCATCATTTGAAGTCGGCACCGAATGCTGGACAGAGACGGGCGTGTATGTAATGTCCGCAGAGTCAGGGCCAGTCCCACCAAGCAAAGTCTTACGCCCGTGTGGCTGCGGTGGCTTAGTGTTCAGACTACTCGCCTCTCACATAGGTGATCTGGGTTCGATTCCCGGCGAAGTTGCTCTCTGATTTTCGCAAGTAGGGATCGTGCAGGACTGAGCCGCTGGTCGGCGCGTTATATCGGGGACATCCCGTTTCGCCCGCCTTTGCATTCCGATGCTGTTCGCTGCTCACCTCACTTCGGCATCATCGGCTCTCGAGACCCAAATAGTAAGTCGTCCAAATCTCTCAATTCCACTCTCCACTCCTTACCACCCTTACAAGTCAATCGCCCGCCGAAGACGGTCACATATATTTTAAGACACTTTGAGCATTACGCTCATTGCAGGCTATAAAAGGCTTTGAAAAAGACAGTGCAATGCGAACCATAGTAATGGGTAATTTTATCAGAAGAAATAGGAATTTTATAAGTGTTTTAATTGAGGTTCACAGTATGATTTTTGTTATCATGAATGATCGTCACAATGAATCACACACAGACGTAGTCGAGCACAAAGACGTATTCGTGATCCTATATTATTAAATGCTGCAATCTCCCAAAACCTGTGTGAAACAGATAAGATTACACACTTTTCACTTTCTTTCTCGTTTGGAACCTCATATTAAAGCAAAATAAAAAGGGGGAGAAATGTTTTCTGGTAGAGGTCATTACACGACCCGAAAAATAAACTGAGAATTAGATACTGCAGTTTTGTTAGAGGAGCTGAGAATCATCCTCATCAAATGATTGGTGCTCACGGGCTGCGTGGTGTGAAGTAAAGCCAACCAGCCAACGCGATGGGATAGTATGAAACAGATTATCTAACTGCTTCGCCGGGCGAATTTCCGCAGCTGCAACTCATAGATCTGGTATTCTGGCGGACCTGGGCTGGTTTCCCAGTCCGACGTCCTGGTTTATGCTTCCCGCCGTTTACCAAAAACTCTGTGTTCTAACGCTCTGACAGATTATTGCCAACATATATGGGCCTCCACTTCTCCCGTTCCTGACTCTTAAGACCTGGGCATCGATGTCAAGCCACGACTATCCATCTAGCTGCTTCAGGATGTGTATTTCACATTCTGTCAAACAAAGCTGTGCCCACTGGTTAATTAGATTGCTTCCTTCGCACACATTGTTAAACATCGTTAAAAGCATGAGCTTGCCACTTTTATTCAGCGAGCGTAATATTAGCCCAGTAAATGGCAGAGACTTTTTTTCTATAGCATCCAGATTAACGTGAAACAGCTACTGGCATATCAAAACATGTTCGTGACTCACTGCCATCATTGCTTTCCTTACGATTTAACAAACATGTGCACTGCCGATAGAGTCAGCGGGTGACGGCGCATGCGTCAAAGATTTCACAGTTGACGCCTGTGTAGGTCCATGCGATTTTGTCAACCACAGCGTATCATTTAAGGGGAATCCATAAGTTGTCGTATGGCTCTCATTGTAAGCAGTTTTGTCAATTCTAATTTAAAAAAAACTATATTAAATATTTTCACGAAATTTTTTCATACATAAATATGGTTATTTAAACAAGTATAAACGTTGAAAAGTGTCAAATTAAGTGAAAACGGCTGTACGTAGCCCTCTGTTTACCATCTTTGTTCTTCTGTAAAACAGTTTTTTTAACTACAGCGACTATTTTGTATCTTTTCTGAACAGATTGCTCTGTTAACAACCCACATTCGCCTTTGAAAATGACGAGGAGGCAGAACACAAGCAGAGCTTGTTTAAGATATTTTCCATCGCCATCGCAAATACCAGCCCGCGGACCAACTGGCCGGGGCGACAGCGCCGTCGTCGTGGACGTCGGGGACCTGGGTGGCTGAGTACGAGTTGGCGAAGCGCATCGGCGGGAGGCAGCTCAATGATCAAGGCGGGGTGGGGGATCTCTATGTGCTGAAACTATGCGAACTGTAGCGAACCTCACTGCTGGATTCTGCGAGCTCCTGACTGCGCATGCGTGAGGAATGGTCTTGGAATTCGTCGGACCTCGGAAGCTTCCTGATGTCAGCCTCCACTCCTGGGCCAGCTGCACTCGCCTCCAGCCTGGTAGGTCCTGGATGTCCCGCCGAGCCAATGCTCACCCCAGACCGACGGACTACTTTGAATGAAGAGGGAGGGGGTGGCTCCCCCTGCAATTGGGCTCTCTGCCTTCACCCACGGCGTGAAGATCCTGGTGTCAGCGCGGAAGAGTGAAGATGGAGTAGGTGCCATGTCTGAGCGGCCCAGTTCGCTGACTTCCGCGACGAGAAGCAGGGGGGTCCTGCATTCAACAGCTGCCGTCAATATTGTTGTGCTGGTGCACCTGCACAGAAATATTGACAGTAGTCTCCCGTCAAGGACGCTTCCGTCCACAGCCCCACCTCTTTCTCTTCTAGATATTCAACTCCATATTAAAGAGCATGGAATCCACACATGCTGCCTCCTTTAGCATTTTTTGATGCATGAATAAGTTTTGAACTTCTTTCCTGCTGGGAGGGTTTTTACGGTGTCTATGGCGGTTTTTCCTTACCTTTTCATAGTTATAGCTCAGCTATTACATTCTCAGGGATGCAGTTATGTCCACAAACTTGGCCATGGCTGCTTTATTCCTCTTTGCCAAGATGCACGCCTCCTTTCCTAAATTCCCTCTTATGTAGACGTATGGGGCTTATCCCTGATACTCAACACAGTCCATACCTACCCCTTGACAACAAGTGACACTTATTAATAGGGTAGTTAGTAAAAAAAAACCTAGCAGCAGTAGCCTGTAAGTACTCGTGCAGCTAACAAACAGTGACTCGCCGAGGCCGCGTAGGGCGTGGCGCATTACCCCCACACCGGCAAACTTCAACTTACTCTATTATTTCTCAGCCGGTGTGGGAGGTCGCTGCCTTCGTATTTTCTTCTTGTGAGGCAATTTTTTATACAACTTAAAGAATTAACAATGACTGTGGCGCTGCTCTCTTCTTTGTGTGTGTATCGGTGAACCCTGTTCGTACTCGGCCTACCCAAACACTGTATGTGACCTGTGGCATCTTTCTAATAACTAAAAATAAAGAATAATAAACGGAGACTTCACTCCATTATTTGGTATTTAATTTCCACCTTTTTAAAGAGTTCGTGTTGCTACCACTGAGGTAACCGGGTAATAAATTCCTTTCATCATACCCACACGTGGCAGTATCACAGCGTCAGAGAATTGGTAATACCTTATATTAAAATTTAAAACATGTAACACTCTATGCAGCAATGCTTCTTGTTTCACCCTTCACACCGTAATGTTCACAAGGTTTGTCATCCGCAGTAGTGTTGTAGCCGGGACTTCCACTCACAGCGAACGTGCGCGCGTTGCAAGTCAAAACGTTATATTTTAATCATGCGATATTTGTTTAGTATAGTGAGTCACAGTAGCCTTATACACTCTATGTAGAATTGGATTACTTATCACGTGTAGGAGAAACACTAAATTTCCTCGAAGTGGAATATATCAATGCCAGATAAACTATTAAATACGTTGTCATTGGACTGCGTGTATTGGACGCTGTAAGTACAACTTCGAGTGTGTGCGAGCGCTTGTGGACGTTCTTCTGTTGTCAGTTTCGGTTTCAACCACGAGCAGCATCACTGAGTACAATGTAGTGTTAATGACCGAGTTTACAAGATTTACTTTCGAGCAACGAAAGTGGATATCTTTAAGTGTAATTGGAAATATTATAACATTATTAAGATGCAAAGACGATGGAGGGAAGAATTCGACACTGCGCCACCATAACGAGTAAAAGTGAAACGAATTTGTAACAAGTTTGGGAGGGATGGAACTGTGTGTGATGTCGAGAAAGAACAGTGCGGCCGGTGGTGGGGAAAAGACGTCGCGATTCTTGACCTCGACCACACGCTAAATACTCCCAGCCAGATAACGACGTGATTATGTATAATCTTTCACAATTGGGTATCCGCACCCGGAACAGATATGTTGGTGGACAGGCGGACAGGTTTCAACGTTTTGCCAGGTGGGTGACAGTTTATCTCAGGGTCCGGTATATGTTTCCGCGAACGTAGATAGTCATTTGTTCAAGTCCTTCGGTGTCGTGAGCTTGTGATGTTACGTCTCGAGTTTACTGCTCTATGAACTCCGAGGTGGCAACTTGTATTACTCCGCCTTCCCATGCTATACTCTTACAGCAACAAATAGTATTTGAATTTTACAGAATGCTTAAGAACGTAATAAACGCTTTATGTTACTACGTTTGAAGTTTCAAATGACAAATTAACGCGGAACCACTTCTCTGCCACATTCGCAGAAGGTGGACTTGCTAGTCAGCAGATGGAATCTTAGACGGAAACTGCAGTACGCTGGACTGACTGTTGCGGTAGATACGTTTAAAAACACTTTGCTTGTTTTTACAAGAAATCGGTCTGTAGGCTGTTCGCGGTGAACCTAGAACTTTTGAAAACCCTGCTTAAAGTATATTTACTTGTATGTCTTCTTCCGTCATATATAAAATTAACATTGCAATGGACCTGGTTACTTCATACTTGCGTCCGTAAATTTCCTCATTCTTATACTTATAAGCATTACAATAAACAGAATGCAAAACCAATAATTTCAGTATTCAAAAATGTTTACATAACAATTTTAATTCAAATTTAAGACGTGGGAATACTTCCCCTCCGCCGTTGCCAACTTTACTGGGCGTGTGCCAGACAGTGCGCCCGTTAATATATGTAGCCTTTAGCAGACTAGATTGTCTTGTTCTACGAAGTCAAAAATGTAATTGAAAATTACAGTGAAGATCAGAAACACGTTATGGAAGGCAGTCCACGTCTTCCTTTGAGATACTTTTAAGTACTGGTCTCCTAGTTCGGATTTTGCACGTGGGAATCGCGCCGTACGATTCCACTAATCTGCGAAGTTTCCTCGGGGATCTCTCGTTTTCCCCAAACTAGCATTCCGGCGCTGCTCCATACTCACCTCACTTCACCCCTATCCCTTCTACCTGCCAACTCAAACCAGTATGTGTGTGTATGTATATACATATATGAATCTTTCTGATATCGTAATGTCGGAAAAAGTCCTTGCAGTATATTTTCATTCTCACTGGTGGTGCATATATCACGTAAACAAGTCAGTAAAGTTTTTGACTTTAAAATGTTTTTTTTTTTTTTTTTTTGTGGAAATGTGGACACTGGTAAAGACTGGCTTTGGCAAGGACCTGCCAATGAGCGTTCCCCTGGCAGAATATTTCGCTACGCCTAAACGCCAAAATAAGAGAGGGGTAGTGGTGGTTCGGGCTCCCTCTTGGAGTAATAAAGGCCCCCTATGGAATTACGATGACTCGCTTAGACCAACGGATAATATTTGTTCAGTAGTTCCTTGTTTTCTGAAACTTAGGTTTCTTAAAGAAGTAATTAATTTCACTTTAAATTATTACACCTGATTCAATATCAAACGTATTTTAAGATCTGCATTCCCGAAGAAGATAGCATCACAAGACAATGTAGGCTACGAAGGGTATACTGATACGAAAAGATTTGAAAAAAAAAACATTTTCTTACCGTTAACAAAATTACATGTGGTGGAGAAACGACGCACGAGGAATTATATGAATTAACAGTGAGACATTCTAGATTTTTTTCTGCAGGAATGATGAAATATTGCATTAAAAAGTGTTACATTCAAAAAGGAAACAATTTTATTATTACAGTTGTTAATCAACTTAATAAATTTTTTTATTTCTAAAAGCGTTTGAAAAAAAATTATAAAATGCATTTTAATCGTAGTTAAACTCGTTAAATAATTATTAATATATGACCAGAGACCTAAAAATTATTTATTGCTATCTAACTCTGATTTAATGTATAATTAATATACCACCAGCCTAACATAAATAATATATGGGAATAATAAAATCGCATTCTGTTTTCTAACATATTTTAAGAATTAATTTAGCGAGGATTCCTTCGCTTGCTCATGGACGAGCTCAAAAAAGACCTGGTAAAGAAGGGGCTGGGGGTGGAAATTTGTTTAAAATATTTCTTTTAAAGACGGCTCTATTGAAAAAAAAATGCTTACTACGTCCTTATCTAAGCCACTGCGCCTGAGTAACGTCTAAAACGTAGGAAATTACAGGAACGTCATAAGCAAGTAAAATGCCATCTCTTTCGTCATATGACAGCGAGGTATCGTGACAAAGAATTGCGAAGATGACTTTACGAGCACGTTTACATCAGATGTCATTTCGCTTGTCACAGCAGCTTCAGGAACGCATAGAAAACAATTTTTCTAGTGAGAGTCCATGTTTAAAACCGGTTTTTTAAAACATAACTTTGTAGGTTTCTACGCCCATGCCCATTACAAAGCTAATAAGGCCTTGGTAGCGGAGCTTTTATTTAAGTTTATTAAGTTTTTGTTAAAACAAAAAAAATGTTTATTGTTTAACAAAGATTATTGATGATAGACCTCTCGTACTTTTATAACACCAGCTGTCAGACTTAGAGGAAATTAATTTACCACCACTAATCGTCGTTTATAGACTCTTGCAAGCACATCATTACTTTAAATAATGTTTTATGAAGTTGTTTTCAAAATGACGCAGTCAAATATAAAAAAAAAATATTTCCGCATGTTAAATTTAACTCAAAAATGATTTTTATTTACAGAATTGAGCAATTTAATAAAATATTACATAATTCTTGTAAACGTTAATTTAAAGGGCTTCACTGCTGCCAATTTTCTAAAAAAAAATTCTTTCCCGGGCATTGTGTAGCTACTACAAATTTTGTGACAGTGTTGATAGAGCAAAATTTTTAAATGTTTTAGCTTTCCATCGCAAATTTCCATTAGCTTAGACCGAACTATCAAAGTAAAAATGTTGTTAAAAATAATATAATATAAAATTATAAAATCGACATATTTTTTCGTTTTATAACTACCATTTCAAACGTGTAAAGCAAAAAAAAATGGGGGGAAACTCATTAAAAAAATGTGCGAATCATGGTGAAAGTCATCATTAGCCGGCGGGTTTTCTCTAAGTGATCTCACTATACCAACCACTACAATCCATCGTCGCTTCGTCAATCACTCGCTTTACCCACATCGGTGCTGAAAAAGGCGTCACCTGTTTAGAAGCCACCCTATTAAACTAATTTTAAGCCCTTCAATATCACGCCCAACTGTAAGGAAGCACTGCGACGTCGATGGAAAATAACATAAACATGCTCAGAGTGTGTTCCGACTCCTCTGAATTATATGCGGTGACTATAGGGTCTTAATATAGCAATATGTTTATAAAGGATACAGCTGTGTTGGTGTAGTTTAAAACACTCTATTACAGAAGAATATGTTTCTTAAACAGAGGGCTACTTACAGCGATTTTCACTGACTTGACACTTCACAACAGGCCACATTTACGGTTCAATAACTAAATGTATACACTGGTTACAAAATACCTACTTTCATTTATGTCCTGAAAAATATTTGCAGGAAAATATTTTATAGTATCTCTTTTTTAATTATAACAGACATTAACTGCTACAATAACACTCATATGAAACATACTGAAGCCCCATGCAGCATAGTGTGGGTGTCCCAAGTCTCTGCTCTTTGACCACTATTTACACTTACAAGGTGGTAATCAAACTCATACCAAAAATGTTTCCTTCATTGGTAATGAAGTAAAGAGCGACATGACAAGATGCTTGGATGCTATAAGAAAATCGTACATTTCACTTGTATCTATTAGTTACATGTTGTTATCATTTGTGGTTGAGGAAGTATTCATAACCTATGCCATAGGCAATTCTTTGTGGTCTGCTCCCCTCTGGTTCCTCACTGGGATCAGCACACGCCTTCCAAAAGGGTGACCCAGGTCTGCCCAAACCTATAAACGCCTCTGCGACTGCCTTACCGNAGTGCTGACAATAAAAGTGCCCCAGACCTGTCTCAATCCCAATACACTTACTCCTTGTGCCACTGATCCCATGACACCAGATACTGCAGCAACATCATCTACTACTTGTAAATACATATATACTTAAGGCTCAAAATATACAACATCTCAACCACCTCAACCTTTAAAATTTTATATTACATTTACTGCTTCCTTAATTACCCTTATTCATTATTCCACTTTCATCTGTCAACTCTTATTTGCAAAGTACAGAAATTATAAATAGATTTGTTTACCTTAACACAATTTTCAAATATAAAACAAACTTAAATATATTCGTAAAGCACTTTCTGTTCGTTACTCTGCATAAATAAATACCAATTATTTACATGACCACAGTTTACATATTTAAAAAGGTATATCTCAGTTCACAAAATCTCCATAATATTACAACTCTCCTTTTAGTCATACTATTATAATATTTTCCTTAGATTACTTATCAACTCACACTACTTCTAATACATTCAAATGTTCTTTACAAAATTAACATATTTCTCATTAATTTTTTACAATACAGTATGTATTTATAAAAAAAACCAAACACAGGTATGAACACAACTAGCCCGTAATGGCTTGAGGAATATTAACAAGATGCAGTGAGCTTCTACACAATTTTTGTTTTAAATTTTAACCAAGGACTTGCCAATTGCCTTATATTCAATAATAACATATGATATTAAAATATAAAACATGGTAATAAAATATTATTAAATAAAGACGACTATTTTTACTGTCATCTAAATAGAAAATAATCATACACAACCTCTATCATTAACACTAAATTTTTGTGTCTGCCATTCCAGGAATTCAATATTCCATCTTCGATTTCAAGTTACACTGAATAAATGCCAGTTAATGCATATTATAATATATACGATGCTTCAAATGTTCTTAAACAGAAACATTCTTGTACTACACTACTGTGATTATTTCATCCTATACATTAACACGCTGACAATTTATTGTACATTTCATTTAATGACAGAAACACACTGTCTAACAATAACTAATTCTTCCCAAATATTCCTTATTGCCCCTCCCAAGGCCTGAGAAGGGAAATAAGATCATTTACCCCATGTATCCTTAACTGTAAGGGTTTTCTACCCTCTGGTTCTTCNGTATTGTTTTATTTGCGTAGATGATAATAGCTTAATATTGTCTCAAACAATCAGACTCTTTTACTGCCTCAATATTCAATCCCTTTACCACCAAAAAACTTATTCAAAAACACTGTTGTCCAAATGTTATTTCTATCATTACTTGTCTTTCCACATTTTTATTTCTTACTCCTGTTGCTCCCACTGTAGTTGCATTTGAAACTGCAATACTAGGTAAATCTGACTTAATGATTCCTTTAATAGTGTTTTCACATTGTTCTGACGTAGTAGTGACTTCGCTTCCAGAATCAACTAATATGGGGAACAATATCTGCCCTTTCCCTGCGACTGTCCCTATTATCACTGGACATCCATTTTTTCTTCAACATAAAAATATTAACTTATCTCTCTTACCTGATTACTGCATAATCAAAGTATTAGAACATGGTATAATAAAAATATTTAAAAATTAAATATCTCTCTTATTATCTAAATTGCAGTCTTTCTGCTTTACTACTTCTTCTTTATTTTCCTTTTCCTTGCCATTCTCACTTTGTCTCTCCATTCCCTTCCCTTTTCCTTACTACTTTTCTGATACTATGCTTCACTAGTTTCATTTTACCTACTGTCTTTAATCTACCCTTATTTTTCCTTTTCTTTTTCCCTACTGTCTTAACCCTCTTATTCCTTTTCTTTTTCCTCACTACTTTTCTGACCCTCAATTTCAATATTTGTTTTCTTATTTCAAAACATTTCCTGAACACACCATAGTGTTTCACTCTAGGACAGGGGTGGGGAAACTTTATGTATCAGCGTGCCATTTTTTCTAAAGAAATGTTCGATGAGGCCATAGACGTGCCGTCAGATAATTTTAACTTAGTGATTATTAGAAAAATAATAATACTAAACACTATCTACTCAAAACTCTTTATTTACTACCAAAAATACATTTTGCAATGTCAAATAATAAATGTTTCAGTTGTACGCATAATTCAAATTACATTAGTGTGACTTCTGTTGTTGCAGATTAGATGACAAATAATTTATATTAGGGTTGTAAGATGTTACTTTTAGCAGAATGCATGCTGAACTGGAGTCATCTGTCAAACGGTTTCTAAGCGAGTCTTTAATGTTATTCATCTCTGAAAATAATGACTCGCAGGCATAGGTAGATGAAAATATGGTTAAAATAGCACGAGCCAGCTTCTTCAAACAGTTAAATGTGTCTGGAAACGAATTCCATGTTTCCAAAATTTTGATACTGGCATTTTTACTTATATTGCTTGACAATCTTTCTGTTTCAATTAATTCCAACTCTTTCCTTGCTTCAATAAATTTTTGAATCCATATTGAACTAGACTGGAAATCAATCAGCTGCATTTCAAATTCTTCAATTTCCAACCAATCGAATGGGGACAAATTCAGTTTATCAAATGAAGTCACATCAGGGTACATAATAAACTTTAGTGTTTCCGATAATTCTCTGAACTGAGAAAATCTCGCTGAGAATCCCTTGATTGAAGAATCAATTACAGAAATAAATTCTTCAGTTACTTCTCCACCTGGTTTCTCATGTATATCTAAATGGTTGAAATTTTTTTTCAAGTTTGGGAAATACTTGTAGTTTTTTGTAGTAATATCGTTCCTGAAAACATGTAGTTTAGCATCAAAAGCGCGAATGAGATCTATCATGACGATAATTGTTTTATTTGTGCCTTGAAGCTTTACGTTCAATTCATTGAAATGTTGGCATATGTCTGTAAAAAACATCAATTTTGAAAGCCACATAACATCCAACAACTCTGGGTATTGTTCAATTTTTCCCTCATTTTGCACAAACAGTCTGATTTCTTCCAAGCAGTCAACAAATCTTTGAAGTACGTTCCCGCGGCTCAGCCAGCGAACATTATTATACATCAGTAAGCCATTATATACCGAGTTGACTTCATTCAACAAAGCATCAAACTTTCGCTTATTTAAAGCGTGCGACGATATGAGGTTGACTATTTTTGTGACTACCGCCATTACCTTATCAAGAGATGTTAAACCACTCTTAGCACACAAGGCTTGTTGGTGAATTATGCAGTGGAATTCAAGAATCGAATGTCCTACGTCTGTTTGAAATAAACTTATGAAACCATTTTTTTTGCCCACCATACTTGGAGCACCATCAGTTGTGACTGAAACAATTTTTTTAAAATCAATTTCTTTCTCAGCAAGCGAATTTTTAACAGCCGTACAAATATCTGTGCCCTTTGTAGTTGTTAGCAACGATGTTATCGCAATTAATTCTTCCTTAATGATGTTTCCTACGCAATATCGAGCAAAAACAGCTAAACGTGCAGATTTAGTAATGTCAGTACTTTCGTCAATGCATAGCGATATAAAAGGAGCGGAGTTAATGTCAATTTTTTGTTGATCTGTTATATTTTCGGCCAGTTTTAAGATTCTTTCCTTTATTGTATTTCTAGATAGAGGAGTATCTTTAATGCGCTGAATTATCTTATCTTTATTATCGAAATCATCAAAAAGTGAGGGCGCGCATGCTAACCAGGCTTCCTTCAAAAACTCTCCATCTTGAAAAGGTTTACTATGCCGAGCAATGACATTTGCAGCCGAGTAACTTGCCGCGCTCGTATGACAATTTTTGCCAACATATTTAATCATAGACGTTGACTGTTTATTTCTGTCTTTCATTGCACTTGCAATTAATTCCTTTTGCACTGGTTCGCTTTTTTGACTAAGAGATTTGTGATTTGTTTCAAAATGCCGTTTTACAGACGATGTTCTACATACCACTGTACCAGAACATAAAACACACACCGCTTTGTCGCCTTTACTTATCATGCCATATTTTTCAGTCCACCAAGTTTGAAATTCTCTATTACACTTACTATCTTGCCCTTTTTGTTTTTTTGCTGAACTAGCCATGGTAAATAATAGTTAAAAATCAACTTTAAAATACAGTTGTGTCAACGAAATTGAACGAACGAAAACGTCAACAAACTATGCGTCATTAGCAATTGTAGTCCACGACGTAACTAAGGCAAGACAATAACAAACGAGCGCGCTTTCCGCCCGCCGCCCCGCGCACCGCACCCGTTCACTCCTTAGCGTAGGTCCGTAGGATCACTCGCGCGCGTTCGTTCCTAATATAATACTGATACCTCCCTATTTGCGCTATGGCGTATAAGTCTGTATCTGCTCTCTGCGTAGGGCGCCAGCAATGGATGCTAGTCCTCAGTGATAGGGCGTGTAAATATGTTGACACTACTGTTCGTAGTTCAAATTTACCAAATGAATTTGAACTTCCTTGAGAGTTCACGTATGTCGTTTTATTTTTCGCTTAACAAGGTTCTTCACACTTGCTGCATGTCTCTACTTAGCTTGTCTCGAGGCGCTGGTTCGTCTCTCGGCTGGGGCTGACTCCGCTCCGGTGTCGAACTCGGGGCTGCTTCGTCACCTCGTCGGGAGGCTGCGACAGTTCCTCGCAGATTGGTCTTGGCGTCGTGATGCCTTCTCTCGAACTCCACTCCTCCCGGCTCCACTCCTCTTTCCTCGACTCGCGTACGCCGACTCACTCCCTCCGCGTCTGTGGTAGAACTGACCTCTTCTCGTCTGCTCCTCCGCCGTTTTATTAGCCCGTTAGCCATATTAAAACGCCTCATCTCGCACGTGGCTGGGGGCTGAACGCCGCGCCCTTGGTCGTAAACACGTGTTCGGCGCTGCGGCTATCCGCACGTGGTCTCAGCGGCGCCGGCGATTTTGGCATTAAAGTTTTATGGCTTCGCCCACCACGTGCTCGAGTGGGATACCCGGCCCCAGTTGTATAGGGCTTAGCGTCCCCCTTTCCGCTGCGAGACACACGTGTTCCTTCCTTCCCGGAATTCTGGTGTTATTGTACCAGCACGCTCGCCAAAGCTATTAGCTGGTTTTTGGCAGTAGCCAACCTGCCTGCTAGAGAAATGCAGCTGTGGGCTCTGAAACCTTTTAACGTTTTCGACGCAGCTGCGAGAGGCTGTGCCTTCTCGTCGCGGCGGAATCCTGGCGTCATTCCTCTGGCACGCTCACCGAACCCTTAGCTGGTTTATGGCGGCTGTTCGCGTTTCCTTGTCTTTGCGAGTTTCGACAATGTGTCCCTGCTGACAGAAAAATATATCTCGGGGTGCAGAATGCATTAATACGTCATTGTGAACTTTGTTATTTTAAGATAAAATGCAAACCTTTTGATCCGTGGCGTGGCGTGCCCAAAATATTCTTTCGCGTGCCATCAATGGCATGCGTGCCATTGGTTCGCCATCCCTGCTCTAGGATATCCTCTACTCTCAGCCACTCTTGCCTGCTGCAACTCAACAGCTGGTCCCTCTCGCAGTTTTAATTCACCATTACCCTTTTCTTGTACTACATTTCTCATAGAGTTACTGACTTCCCAATTATTAGGAACACTCTTTTCAAAATTATTAATCTGCCTCGGCAATTTATTTTCTTTTATAGCAACTGACAGACTATTAATTAATTCTGCATTTCTATCCTCTGTAGTAGATTCCTTTTTTATATCGTCACCATCAGTAATAACTTCATTGTTTAGTTTATTCTCCTTACTTAGGTCAGTAAATGTTGAAACCTTTCCTAATCTATTCTTTTCAGATTCAACCCCCCAGTTTTCTAGCCTTCTTTATAATATTTCAATGATTTCATCATTCTTTTCTGCTAGTCGCCTATTTTCTTGTCCTAATTCCTGTTTAAGATCCTTTGTAATCTCCAGTTGTCCTTTCTGTAAGGACAACAGAATATTAACACATTTCTGCTGACCATGTACACTGCGTTTCCTGTGGTAATTGTGCCATTTCTATTCCATATTGGTTGTTTACTGATCGTATATATAATTATGTGTCCGACTGGCCACGATTTCTAATTAAATTCTAGGATATTACTTTTAACTCAATTTATAAAAATTACATAGTACCTAACCTTTAACTAAACAGCTGATGTTACTTGATTTGAAGGCTTCACTGATGATTGATGATGTCTTACTGTGTTACTGCTGTTGTTGACTGTAGTCGTCTAGTACCTGGAACACTGGAACTGCCGCCGGTATCGTGTTATGTAACTCGTATACACGTTTGGAACTTCGGACCGGTTACTTGGTTATGTGCTGCTCGATGTTCGTAAATCCCAAATCATCAGATGTGGTTATCTGTGCCTCGTGGCTGGGCCGCCTCCATATATGTAATGTGGCACGTGGCTCGTTATTGCCGTATTAATATTATTGCAGCCTCACAGTTACGCGCCATATTTGTAACGATGCCTACCTCGTGGACATCATAATTGTAAAGTCGTTAACAGCGCGTTTAGACCTACATGTTTGTAGCATTCTACATCTGCGTATGACGCATGGAAGTTGCCACTCGGCTAGCTCAGTAGTAGCAACGAACTCTTTAAAAAGGAGGCGCCAATTAAATACAAAATAATGTAATCAAGTTCCGGTTGTCGCGTGACGGTTTAGGGATTTTAGAGCGATGCTGGCTCACAACCACAACTTCCTCACACAACACCCCTCCCCCCAATCACCTAGCACACTTTGCGGGCGCCTTCGAGGTGGCACATGGAATATGGCAGGTGGTAAATTTCAGTACANAATTTCAGTACACGTGGCGCCGATGCGTAGGCCTTCCCCCTTCACCTCCATCATCTCCGTACGCCTCCAGCCCGCCGTGAGATCTGTGCAGTGCAGGAAATTCTCGAGATATCACCCACATAATTAGGTGTATTTCGCCTAAACAAAGAAAATATGCACCACGGAAGTATAGCTGACGATAGTAAACTAGGGGCGAGTAACCTCTCCCACCCCCACCTAAAACTTCAGAAATCAGGACACATGTGTTGGAAGGCTTTGTTCGGCGTTCTTCCACTTCACCCCCTCACCGCCTTCCCGGCCCCCACAAGGCGCCACGTGCCGACAATTAAGACTGAAGGCTGGCGTGCAGAAAAACCCCTTTTCGAGAGTAGGAGGGGGTCAGTCAGTCAGTCGATTACTACCGCCAGAGTAGGACAGTTCATCACCTCCGCGCAGTCACGTCAGTACGAGAGAGCAGTCATTGAAATATCGCCGAGCAGAGAGAAGTCAGCCACGCCATTTTGGCCGGGGGACAAATCGGACCCTCGGCCACGTCAATAGAACAGCACCACAGTGAGATGGCAGCAA
>NQII01007876.1:0-38647 GCA_002778355.1 Clitarchus hookeri | reverse complement strand
ACCCGCTTCAACATAGATAAGGGCAGCAGCCATCATCTGCTAGCAGCGCCATCTAAACTGCATCGTAGCCCGCTTAACTGCGCCGTCAGATAAGGTTAATTGAACTCTCTAGACCAAAAACTGTCCACCTGCAGTTCGGAAATCTTCTGCGTAGCTTTCCTAACAGCATTGTTTGTAAAAAATAACCCAACTTTTTGAATAAAATCTGTCGATGCAGTTTGGAAAAGTTTCTGATATAATGCTGACGTTTAACAAAAACCAAAATTTCTGAAATGGCAAACGTATGCCCGATAACCCGATAACGTTATACCACGAAAAACAAACTACAACGGCTTTAATTTTGAATCCTGATAAATTATTATGAAGCTTAGCAAAACGAAAGAAAATGAACCGCATATCCCGATAACTAATATCTTGCGTCGTTCCAACATGTTATGATTATTTTTCCTGGATTGAAACCAGAACTCGTTTTCTACACCCAGAGAGGTGTTCTGGAAGAAGTTTACATCACACATGTGTTAGAACGTCGACACAATATGTTTGATATTATTAACTTTTATACTAAATCTACATAGATATTTCTTGAAAATATAACTAACATTTGAGACCATTTGATGATAACATTTCAATACATATTTAATATTCCAAACAGCATTTTGGGACACTTTACCACTTTACAAAACGGATACGGGTGGGTCGTTATACACTAAATAATTCTCGAAATTCCGCTTCAAAAATTTTAATCATAATGGCCAACGGCTCCGAGTACCTCACGTAAACCCTGCAGGTTGAGGGTTCGAGTCCCAGGAAGGCTCGTGTGCCTATTTGTGTTTGTTCTAATGGTGCTATCTGTGCCGCAGGCCATGAGAATTGTCACTAAGATCTAAAACATTTAATCACGTGAAATCGAAAAATAAGAAATATTTGATAGTGTTGTTGCTGGAGCTCACACGTGGGGTTAGGATATGATTCCCATCACTGACATTCGGAACTTTGCAAGTGGTTGGCGCGTCATCCTGACCAATTGTCTTGAGAACGCTTATTTATCTATTATGGGCGTTGAATTGCCAAACACTATGATTTCTAGGTGATGAGGAAAATATATACGTTTTCCAGGCGTTATATTAACAATAAGTCATTTTCAATGCAAACGCTATTTAAATAATTACTATTACATATTTTTTATGGGATTGTGGAGATATCAAATATATAAAGACTACATAAAATTCCTACGACTGGATCTCATCTTCAAACTGGTGTTATTTGAAATTTGTTGTAGAAATTGGAATGAGTTTAGAGAAATATAATTATATATATCTCCAAGAATTTTCGTTATGGCATCCTGGTGACAAAATTGTTTAGAGTTGTAGAGAAATATTTTACATTGCCACCATTACAATAGTTTTAACAAAATGTTCTTTATTAGTTATTTTTAATTCTCCTACTAAAAGTATAGAAAAATAGTTTCCCCTTCTTTTAATTTTTATTGTACCTGTAATTTTTGGCTTATATTATAAATATAAATTATCTTACAAAACAAATAATTTATTCTGGACATTTGCTTAATGCCTCCCCATCTGGGAGCCGTAAAACACGCTAAATTTTTGCAGTTTTCATATTCGAGTAATAACTGGCTACAGTTAAGTATGAATGGGTCGAACAGCTGACTTGTCGCACCCACTTTCACAACAATACTTCAAATCTACAAGTGTAAAATAAGTGAAACCTACTCTCTATCACCCCGGGAAGCGCCATCAACACTGAGATGAGGAGCTATGTTTAAGCCGAGTTGAGTGGACGGCTCTTATTAACGAGGTCTTAACATTCGATAAGGGTGGGGAAAAGTGGAGATGGAGCAACGGAGGAATGCGACGGTGCAGATAAGGCACATCACCGAGAAAACCAAATTGCGAAAGGGGCCTCGGTTGATGAGAGTTTTGACTGCTCGCCTCCCACCAAGGCGAACCTGGTTATATCACCGGTCGGGTCACGATCGGATTTCCGCACGTGGGAAGCGTGCCGGGCGATGCCACTGTTTGGTGGGTTTTCTCGGAAATATCCCATTTCCCCCGCCCTTTCATTACAGTGACGCTCCAGTCTCGCCTCATTTCACACTCATCGGCTCTCTAGACCTCGTTGTTAAGGGCCGCCCCAATCTCCCAACTCAACACAAGTGCAGAAATCAGAAAGCGTCTCCGCCGGGATTCGAACCTTGGTGGTTGGCGAGCGTTGTAGTCGCTACACCNAAATCAGAAAGCGTCTCCGCCGGGAATCGAACCTTGGTGGGTGGCGAGCGTTGTAGTCGCTACACCGCCGCAGCCCCTGGTGTTCAGCGGAGTCCTCTGCCTTTCACACGCCTGCCAACCTGAAAGAGATCGAGCAGGGGCCTCTTCTTTCATGGTAATGTGTTTCACCACATGTTCACATTAGAATCCCTGCTCAAGCCTTTCATTGTTAGTGCTAATCTCTAGGACGTTAGTAACTAACGAATGAAATAAAAGTGTGTAATTATTGGTTTTAACAGCATATCTTTACAAGCATATTTGTTTCCGGTAAGTAATCAGTGTGTCTCTTTTCTGGATCGAAATTCATTTTCTTCCTAAGTACTGCTCAACAGTTCTTGCCAAATATATGCCAGTGCTAATAATAGACGGGAGTAAGAAGGCTCGCGATTGTGGAAATTAAATACTTCAAATGTAATGTTTTGTCAGTGACCTTACAATACATTATGAATAAATATATTGGGTGAAGCTATTATTATCCCTTCTAATATCAACTACAATAAGTTATGACTTTCTAAACATTGTTGGGAATATAATTATGTACAAATAGTTAAACTTTAACAGGTTTGGTGAATTCAAGATCACGCTATTTATAATATAAATCTTCAAAGAACAAAATGCAGGGCGTAGAAAAAAGCGTTATTTCTCCTACCCATTATTTCCCTGTTAAGCTTGACGATATTCTTATAACTACAGTTATCAATTCGTGCTATGTGTCCGTGTGCCATAATTCTCCTAATCACACAGAACGTGGAGTTGATTAAAGCTAATATCCTATATAAGCTTAAGAACGTCTCTTTCACACCATCAGGTAGTCTGCTAGAAGTAAGATGTCGCTTTTGCAATTAATTGTTTTCACTGTTCTTCTAGTTTTTACACCTTTGGCGCAAAGTACAGAAGTAAGTAAAATTAAATATATTTCTAAGCACTCTTGAGCTATATGTATTCAAATATTCCTCGCTATTAGCTATAAATTAATATATGACCTTTTTTCTCTAGTTGGTGTGGAACTTTATTCAAATATAGTTAAGTAATCGTCTGGCTTAATGATTTCACGAAAAGAGTAAGTAATTTGTTGCTCAGTCATTCTGCACTTTCAGAAAAAAGAGATGTTAAAGCTGTGAAGACAGTAAACAATTATTTTTTTTTTATTACTTGGATTTCAGTGATTGTGTCCTACCTGATGCACGATGTGGAAATTATATTTCTTTAACAAGTCTCTCTCTCTTTAAGTTTACCTTTCTCTCTTTTTCTATATTCTAAGAAATTTTCTAATCATTTCTAGACTCCGAAGAAACTCTGTTCCCATAACACTCAATTATTAAATTCCTTTTTAAGAAGTTATAAAATCTGTATGTTTTGCAAAATTCGTATACAGAACAATCCGGAACGAATACCGTTGCCTTGAATCGAGATCTGAAATCTGCGAACGGTAGGTAGGTAGGTAGACACAGCTTAACTTCTCGTCGACAGCGAGGCCAACATATACTGAGCAAGCTGTTCAGAGAAGCAGGAACGTGGAAGGAATGGGTTATGGCCTGTAGTAAGGAACCTTCTTAGAATTCGCCTGGAGTGACCTCGGAAAGCCACGGAAAACCGGAATCAGGGTGGCCGGACCGGGATTCCAACCCAGGTCCTCCCGAGTGCGAGTCTAAAGTCTAACCACTACACAACCACGCTCGGTAAACCTAACGGTGACAAATGATACTCTCAGGTTCTGTATCAAAGCAAAACAAAAAATCGGTTTCAGTACTTTTTAATTTATATACATATACAGTATAACCATAACGTAAAAAAATTTTATTAACATGTATTTATTTATATCATATTCTCAACCAGGCAACTGCCTTAAGACGCCATAAACATTGCCTTGGTGTAAATCAGCCAGACGTACGGTTGTCAAGAAAACAAAGTTTGTAACGGTGCTGTTGGTTGGCTGGCAGGAACCCTTGCAAACTTTGTCAGTTTTCTTGACAAACCTCCAACTGAGAGAGTTACACCATGCAACGTTATTTTATACATCATTGCCGACCTCACGCGGGACAGTCAGTTGGTGCGCCGCTGGTCAGGAATGCGGGAGGCTCTGGGTTCAAATCCTTTGTAAGGCACGGGTGTTGGTTTAAAATTAGTCATACGTTAGTTTGTGAGCCGTCCCCTGATAAGTCATTAGGCATAACACCGGGGGACGTTAATAAGACCTTTTCAATTAATTAATTACACACACTATTGTATAAATGATTATGACGTCATTTAAACCAATAAACACGCAAGAGTTGCACTCATTTGTAGGATAATAATAACCAGGCTACCTTTATATTCTCAACAATAGGGGATGATATTACCCAACAACCGTTCGCAGATTCCAGATTTTAGTTCAAGAGAACAGTATTCATGGATTCACAGATTTTTTTATTTTGAAATAAAACAATTTTAAATATCGATTTCATTGAACACCTACCTCCCTTTCCAATTACTATGGGACACATGTCATGTACAGTTTTTTATTTCATTTTGCATAGGGAATCACCTCGCAGGGTTTGTACCTGCAGTTCAAAGTCTTCCTGTATATAGTAACGTCTTCTAGATAATCGTAACAATATATTCCACCCGAGCTTTGGACGTACCAATGTGATCCGGTCACCGCAGCATGCGACCGGAGTGGATTATCTTCGTTCACACTGCAGCGTCCAGTCAGTGGTTTCAATAGACGATTAAATGTAACAAATTAGGAATTCATTTATTAGCTGGTACGGTTTCCTGATCAGAAAATAACAAGAAGAATGGCATATAATTAATTATTACAATTCTTTGGATAATCTAAGCAATTTCCAAACTTCAAATTAATTTGACTCTGAATGCATTCATATGCTATTTTTCAGCATATTTTCTCGTTGAAAAATATTTCGGTGAGCCAGCGTTGCATTTCTTTATATTATATAATATCCGCTACATATTTGTCGTTTCACGAAGAATGCAATTTTAGTAAAATAGTATTAGTAAATGATGGCGAAGTTGACAACATAATGCTGCAACATTGCTGTGATAGAAACATCGGTGCTCTCAGGGCGGATAGGCGAAATAAATCTGCGATATATTTTCTAATTCCTTCAGCAGGACGGTGGTAAGCCAGGCATACAAACAACCTAGGTAATTCCAAATTAGACGAACCCAGATCACGAGGTCATTTTAGTGAACATGTGTGTATGTAGTAAATTGGGACTGTATTCATGTGCAGAGGAAACCAACAAAGTATTCTTTGACTAAGCGCCAATTACAAGCACGCAGCGGCGAGGTGTCTTAACGTAGAACATTTTCTGAGCCCAGGCGGCTTCCCAACCAAAAGACACTCGCCAGCCTTTGTATGGGTTAAAGAGAAACGGGGTCGTTATGTACTCCACGTCGTTGGACAAGCTGTGTCTCGGAGGGAGAGGACTGTGGATTTTGAAGGGCCCGTGTTTGTAACGCATTACCAACAGCCCAGGTAACAGCACCAGAATTGCTACAAATGCAGAAGGGTCCAAACATCAGGATCATAATGTAGAGGACAGGTTTTTAAGGCCCGAAGGTCAGCACAATCTCCATCTTCCCGCACTGCAACTGTACTCGGGATGAATAAGACAGTGCACGAAACTTTCTCCTCTTGGTCTCTTTGGGCCATTCGCTTTCTTTATGCCGTTACACGGTATTCTACCCGTTTTATCATTTAAAAATCTGTCCTCACCAATCTGGGATATTCCGAACTACTTATTAAGAAAGCCTTTACCCGATTATCCCGATATGGGCCGTTAGAAATTTGCTCATTCTTTTTATANTGTGGGACATTAGAAATTTGCTCATTCCATTTATCGAATTCCTACAATTTTCTGTCAAATTTTTGTAGCGAATTCATTCCAAATAGTGTGCAAAACTCTGTTTGCCATAACATTTTCAATTCCGAAGTGAATGCCCTTTTCTTCAGTTACCTCTTCCAGCCACTTCCTTATGTCTTATGTCTTGAGACATTCTGGTATAACATGTTGGGTTGTGTCGTCTACTCCACACACTTCGCACAGCGGAGATTGCACAAACCGCAAGCTGTGTAACTTTGCCTTGAAGTTACCATGGCCGGTATACAGCTACATGCTGTAGTGGTTAGATTTAATCCACTAACAGCTCAGTCTTACTCTCATATCAGGCAACAGTTCGTAGGTCTGACTTCCTTTTTCAGAGTTTGTCCATCTTTCTTGCCACTCATCCAGAACTCCGTTCATTATCTGTTCCTTTTCTTCCTTTGACAGTCTCCTGGCTCCTGCTCTCTCCACTGTCATCCCCCTGCACCTGACCAACAAGTCAGCAGGCAACACGCCAACCACCACAGGGAGCGACTCATTGGACACAGTCTTATATGCACTTGCCACGGTCAACAATGCCGCTCTTTGAGCGCTAATGAGCTTCCTTTTGTGCCACGAAAGTTCTGCTCTGTGTTACCATATCATAGAGCTGTATGAAATAATGGCCTTAAACACTGTCCTATATATAGTACCCAGAGTATTATAATTAAGGCCCCAGCTGGTGTTGCCAATTCGCCTGAGTTTATGAAATAACACCACTGCCTACCGTGACACATATTCATAGTGCTTTAGAAAGCTCATTTTATCGTCCATGATGACTCCGGGATACTTAAATTCCTGTTCATATCCTACTGGGTTCCCACCAAATTACACAGTCGGGTTTCGCTGGAGTTTCCTCTTATCCAACATGGTTTTGGTTTTTTCTATAGAGAACTTCAGTTTGGTGGTTTTTGGACCGCCTCCAGGTCTTGTCCATGATGACTGAGGCCTTTGTTTCTAATTCCTTTCTTGAATTGCCGGAAACCAATATCAAGCCATCATGTGCATACCCTAATACTCTACAGCCAGGCGGAAGACCCAGTTCCAGAAATCCCTCGAAGAGGATGTTCCATAGGACCGGTCCTAAAACCGTCCTCTGGGGGCGTCCCTTTGTCAATCGCTTCCTGTCTTCTGATGTCTTGGAAGAGCATATAATCCATCTCTCACTAAAATAGTCCTGGACGACCCTGTAGATGTTGGCTGGGCACTTCTTCATTTTCAGCCGATACATCACTTCCGGCCACCAGACATTGTCGAAGATGTCTAAGAATAAGGACATGACATATTTTGTTGAGGTTTCTCTTATACTCTTCACCACGAAGTGAAGAACAAAGTCCGTACCCATACCTCTCCTGAAGCTGTATTGATGTTCATTCAGCATGTCTTCTGCTTTAAGTGCCATGATTAATCTCTTGTTTATCAGTTTTTTATATACCTTGCCCAGTACCATAAGCAACGTCAGCGGTCTGTAGGACTTGGAGTCATGCAGCTTCTTATTATTTCCTTTTTACATGATTCTCAAGCATCCCAGTTTCTCAGGGGAGGGAAACACACCGTTTCGGAGTCACTCGTTGAATATTCCCAGGAGTATTTCCTTAATTCTGGAATAGCACCTTTTTAAGATTTCAGTCGTAACTCCACCCATCACTGGTGTTTTTCTGATTTTCATTTTATATATGACTGAAGTCAGTTCATCCAACTCGAATTCTGGGGCATCCATTTTGTGAGGAACTATTCCCATCGACTGTTTCTTAGCAGCCTGCTCCTCCCCCTCTTCCGGCAAGGAGTCATCAGACAGAAGCACATGGCGAAACACCTCCTTAGACTCTCTCTGGTATATTATTAGATTACCATATATTTTCATACATGGTGGCAGTATGGATCTCTTAAACTTATCAGCTGCCTGTTTATATACTAATCCGAACAGATCTTTGTTACCTGCTCGTGTAACGAAGTCCTCCCATGACTTAGCGTCCTTCTTCCGAACCCTGCCGAATTAATCCTTCTTCTTAGCTTTATAACTTCGTGATAATTTTCTCTTTCCTCGCCTCTAAGTCTGTGCAGTTTTCTCCTCTCTCCCCTCAAGATCTTCCTTTCAAGTTCCAGCTCCTTGTCCCACCAAGATAGGTTAGGAAGTCCCTGAGAATTTTTTTTGAGATTCTCCTCGCCAGTGTCCAGGATGATCTTGGTCAACGATTTGACTCGCTCCTCCAAATTCTCCAGGCTCACATCCCGGTATACCTGGAGCTTACCTAGCAGGGCTAGGTCGAAAGCCGACCAATCAGTCATGTTATGAACGTAGCATTTATCCTTTTCAATTGTTTGAGGCACTCTTCCTCCACCACCATGTATTCCGAATATGATAAGCCTATGGTAACTAGAGCTCGCATCGGCCACTGTCCAGTGTTTAATACTATTACAGGCCTTCCTGTTCACAACTGTGTGATGTCCAGGAATTACTGCATGCCATGGGCCTGCGAGACAAATGTAGGCAATTCTCGTTCAACGTTAGCCACATCCATATCGTTTATGAGGAGGAACTCATTAACCAGCTCACCTGCCTCATCTGTGACTAAGAAATGCCAGAACTCTGATTTTGCATTTACATCAGCACACATTATTAATGGCCTTTCTCGTAAAGTATCTGATATAATCTCCCATCGGTCCAGATGCACTTGCGTATCGTCCCCGAACTTAAAGTACGAAAAGACCAACCAATATTCTGTTGTGCCTTTAGACACCTGGACATATATGTGATGAGTATTAGATACGCTGCACATCATCCTTATATCTATATTTTGGTTGGCTCCCGATACCAAGGCCCGGAGACGAACGCCGCTGGTGTGTACACCACCCTGCAGGCCCACAACATTGTCATAGTTATATATGGCTCTTGAAATATTACAATATCAAGTCTTTCCTCCACCACGATTCTGTTGAGTTCTGCAGTGTCTGCTGCCGACCATTGCATATTCAACTGTCCACATCTCAATACACTACCACAGTTCATAGTCTATTCTGGAGAGCTCTATGGACAGGGCCCTCTGGTAGGCAGGATACTCCCTTGAAACTACCCTGTGCTCACATGGAAGACCCATTTAATGCAATTAGAACAAGTCTCCTTGAACTCATTGTTTTCCTTTTTAGGACAATTTCCGAATTCATGACCATCAGATCCACTCTTCGAACAGGTGGAGTCCGTGTCTCTGCACTTTTTTGCAATATGCCCCC
The DNA here is from genome assembly GCA_002778355.1 of Clitarchus hookeri. Classification (NCBI taxonomy): domain Eukaryota; kingdom Metazoa; phylum Arthropoda; class Insecta; order Phasmatodea; family Phasmatidae; genus Clitarchus; species Clitarchus hookeri. The sequence goes on along the minus strand of NQII01007876.1, from coordinate 29,265 downwards.
ACTGATGGCAATGTAGAGGACAGAGAGAGAACACTGTATATCTGTCATGTGTGGGTTCAGAGAAACATACTGAGGTCCACTACACATGAGGGGCATTTTTCTGCATTTGGCTGTGGTGGTAGTGTGATCGTGATTCTCTTTTCTTGGATCATGTGCTGCTCACAGTGAAACGACCATCACAGGGAACTACATAAAGTTCCACAATGCGCATTTCTGGGCTTGTACCAGCTACAATGTGTTGATGCTGTCTTGCCATAAACATATTTTTGGAATATGAGTGTTGTGTGCAACTGTGGGGAAAACTTTAGCAAGGCTATAAAGTTACCAGCACGAATAAATGAACATATCTGCAGGCAGTTCTGGAAATGTGATATACCCGGCGTGCTTGACGATGATATATTCACACATACCATAAATAATGCTTGTGAATGATGGTGCACCTGCACATTTCAGCAAAATGGCTTTTTACTGGATGCCTGATATTCTCGGCACTGAATTTGGTGCGTAAGAGCCCATGCGTGGCTCGCTCGATCACCAGATCTTCATCCCATTGATTCTATATTGGTGTACAATGCTTATGTTGAAACTGTTGACATCATTCACAATGTGAGCAGGGGATAATTCCATCACCTACACGCGATGCTAGATGTATCCTTAAGACAGCAATTCTATGTATAGCCATTTACACCCCTGTCAAGATGCTCATGATGGACGTTTCGAACACTTCATCTAGAGCCAATGTTTTGACAATTTTTCCTTACAATGACAAAACAAGCCTTCTGTTCATTGTAAGAACTCACCCACATTCAGAAGTCCCATGTTTACTATCAAGCCCGAAATGTAAATACGTTAGTATATTATTACATCCGGTGATGCACTACAGTCATTTTAAGATGCGCCAGATAATTTTCGAACATTCTGAATATAATGATAATTTTAATATACCATTATATAATATTTTATAAATGAGATTTATGAAAAAAAATTTTAATGAAATTTTTTTAATTGCATATATTTTAATTTAAATGCTGCAGTATGGCATATACAAAGCAATTTTGGCATAGAAATAATATTAACGATTGCCAAAACATTAATATTTACATAAAAGGAAACTTTAATTTATTTTCTTCTATATTTTAAATAATAATTGGATAAGCTCTAAGATATGTATGATTTAGAATCCTCCACTATCAAATGATCTCTAATCGACAAAATGGATGCAATGTTAATTTTTAACTGTTGGTTAAATAAACACGAGTGCAGAAATAATAAAGTAGTTATGCTTCAGAAGTGTTCAATAAGAATGTAGCAACAAAAGCTCGTACTCCGCTCCACCGAGGACATTACCCCGAGCATCAATGGCAGGTCATTGAAGTCGCTCATACTGGTTGTTATGCTGTTGTTGCAGCAAGGCCGTGGGGGATCCCCTACAGTCACCATCGCCCAGGGCACACTACGTGGTCGCAGGAATGTCACGGCACAAGGCACGGAGTACTACATGTTCCTGGGCATTCCTTACGCCGCGCCTCCAGTTGGAAGCCTTCGCTTTGTGGTAAGAGAAGATGCTAAATGAATATAAACACTTCACAAAAAATTTTGGAATATACACACATGATACAAAAAACTATGGAATATACATTAAAGAAAGCATAGTAATTCTAATTTACCATCGGTTCCGACACACAACGTGTAGTTCGAAGTGTTGTAATAAAAAATCATTTTCCCCATATTAGAGATACAAAGACACGAAATAACAACGAAAGTAACTTAATAGTGTCTCTAACTAGATAGTGTCTCTGTCTTCCTACTGCAGCTTGGTACCATGTATGGCCTCCATGTGCATTGTACAGGTGCCTATTACGTCGAGGTATGATTGTAATCAATATAGTGATGGTATCTTTCGAATGAAGGTCCCATTCCTTTCGGGCACCTCGTATGAGATCTGGAAGTGTTTCTGGAGGTTGTGTGACAAGACGATTATAAATTGATATTTTCAGCTCGTCCCAGGCATTTTCAATGCGTTAGTGCGCTCTCTGCTGATCACAAAACAGTTACATAACACCCGCGCTAACTGCCTTCTCTCACAGTATTGCAGAATTATTGTCAGGAGCATAATTTTACTTCCTGGCCAGAGAGACCTTGAAATGTAGGAGTATAATGCCCCGTACAGCCACAGGATTAGACGGTAAGGGACAATATCTGCCTTCCACAGCACTTGTCACCACAATGGGCAAAACTATTGTTAAGGAAAGGATGTCAGAATCGTGTAAAAGGGTAGTGATCGAAATAGTTTTTTTTTTTATTCTTAATTTTGAGTTACTCTCCAAAATTGTATGCCATTTACGTATGTTTACTGACAGTAAAACAAGAATTCCAGCTGATTTATGCGTATAGTCAAGAACGATGAATAAATATAAACCTGCCCCTTCTTTACACGCAAATATCCAGTAGCTGCACTTTAATATTTATGATAGAATAAAACATTAAAACTATACGTTTTTTCATGTTGTATGGTTTAAAATTATAAAGTTTCAATTAAAATATTTTTATTGATACAAGTTAATAAAATACTTTATTTCTTTAAAAATCACAACACCTTGTAAATCCACGTTTTTACCTAATTATACTTTTTAACCATTCGTCTTGCAACGAATTATTTTTTATTGATTTTATATTGCACGTCAAAAAATAAAACATTAATTTAGTGAATTTCCTCTAAGCATGGATGGTTTGCCAACCCTCACAATTTGAACGGCCTTGATTTTGCCTTGTGTAGATTCGGCGTTGCGTTGCTTTAACAACAGGACTATAAACTGCATTCTTAAAAACAAGCCCAAATTAGCTCGAACATCGTGGTAATTACTTTAAGTCGAGTAGAAATACAGGCCTCATCCATCAAGAGATAAAATTGCAGATCATTAAATTTATAGGCAGAAATATTCGGTGCCCGTGTTTTATCTCTCTTATAGCTTAAAAATCCAATAACCTGCTCAATATAACATTTTACTTTTCGTGAGACTTTAGTAAATTATTTGTGAATGATATTGTCGCAGTCTTTGACAAATTTTAATGTTAATATTTATTTCTATGTCATTAATTTTTGTAATGTGTATGTTTCTCCGAAAACCAAATAGGAATTTTTATTTGTGTGCTTCAATATGTACAATAACTTATATTTTGTGAAGGCACGGCCCTGCCGGCCTTTTGACATCGTGACTTTGAAACAGCCAATAATTTAATCATACCAAGTTCTGATAACACACTCGCACTTACCCACTAGTTTTATTTCCACTATCCTCATTGTAATATTGTATATCATATGCTTAATTATCGAAACTCAGTGTTCTTTATAAAAAGGAAATTTTTTCTTCTTCCTAAATCATAAAGGAGACATTTCACTAGGCATGTAATTAATATACATATATATTATAAATAATGAAGTTTGCGAGACATAGATAATCCACAGGAACTCTAATTTTTTTTTTTTTTTGCAGTTTTATTTTTCCTTAAAAAAATTTGTACCTGACTTGATTACGCCAATTATTACCGAAAACAATAACTAACCTCGCTACAAAAAAGTGATTAGAGTTAGCGCATATTACCGCTAGAAAAGGTTTAATTTAATTAAGAATATAATTAAAACACGATAATTTTTAAATTTGGACGCATTAATTATATTTCAAGAAAATACTATAACAAGTTTTATCTTACTAAAGTAAATATTAAAATGCGCACTGAATAGCCACACTATTGCAAGTTATATTTTGCTGGTATAAATATAATACTACGAAAAAAGAATAACTTTCCAGTTATGGCTTTAAACTATAAATATATTTCACAAATAGTTGCCTGTCCTAAGCAAATTTATTAAGTTTTGATTCACATAATAAAAGAAGACAGCTTCCTATCTCATATTACAATTTTAGCGCATACTTCTTTTCATACCTGCAATTTTTCTTGCAAAATTTATTTCATTATTTGCTTTATTTTTTAATATGTTTCGTTCAATATTTTAATAGATATTCGTAGAAATTCTTTTAGTTTCAATTTATTAGCATAACTTTGTTCACGCGATTTATATATATATATACAATGCTGTTATAATTTTGTGTGTGGTTACGAACGTACTTAGTTTTTACTCTCCTTTACTTACTACATCTAGATTAAACCACAATGGGGTGTCTATTTTAAAGCTACCTACATCACACAATGGTATTAACAGACAAATCTTCTAGAGGAATAACGATTCCTGCAGTTACCTTGATATCGAATTCATTTCAACACTTTTCTTCTTTTATCCGGTACACAATTCCGCTATCGAGTGTTTAAAAATTGGCTTTGAGCATTCCGGTGGCGGAATGACGTCATTACTCTAGAGGAATAATTACAATAGTTTCATTAACTGGACTTCTGGAACTCATTGGTTTCCACTAACGGAATGATCGCTCGAAGCCAGTGTTAATCGTCTTTATGCTGCTCTAAATAGAGTATCGAATGGTTCTGCCAAAACAGTACAGTTCCATTGTGAAATAGTCGTATTAAATTTGATAAAATTCCAAATAATTTTTTAAGCTAACTCATATGAATGAAAATGAATAGTAATTTTGGTCGAATGTGCATCATCATGTTGTGAATAAAAAATGGACTTATATATTGTTATTTGATCTTTGAATAAATAGTGCAGGGAAGGTGAATGTCTAGCTGGAAATTTTTGGACATTCACCATCGCAATGGCGAATATCCAAAAATCTCCATCTAGTCATATTTCTAGATGTTGTAATTTTGCGTCGAATTTACTCTCAAGCAGGTTCATTTTATAGTTGACATTAATTAAATATATCAACGATGGTTTTTATGTCCCTTGTGATTTTATACAGGCCCCTCAGCCCCCCGAGTTATGGTATGGCGTAAGAAACGCCAGCCACTTTGGGTCTCCTTGCTATCAGTCTTACATATTCAATGTGGTTACAGGAGACGAAGACTGCTTATTCCTCAACATCTTCACACCCAAGGTATCACTAATGTCAATTTTTCCTATCATAAAAAATAACATCTCTTTAAACCTACTTGCCTCTCCTTGTCCAAATATTTTCCTATTAAATATTAATGATTCTACACACAGTTAAGAGAATTTGGTTTGTTCCAGCTAAGTTTCCTAGTGAATCAGAATTTTGGTAAATTTCAAAGAATATAGAATTTGATAAGATAATTAGAATAGACCAAATATTAAAATAAATTCTAAATATTAACTTCAACAATATGAATATTATTTTGTTAACAATTAATGATTTTCTAAATATTCAGAAACGGAATGAGCTCTCTATCAATTTATACGTATGATAAAAAGTATGATAATACTTTTGAAACGATTAGCAAGATTTCTGAGGCTAATGAGTTCAATGTGGAATTCTCACTTAATTTCCAAAATCCTATTATCGAGGAAGCCAGCACGATCTGCGAATTTGAGGCAACTTTTGATCTCTGTCCTACCACGACAGACTTTCCAGCAGTTCTCATCTCTTTCATTTAGTAATTATTATTGAAACTGAATGTGTGTGTTTATATTTATGCTACACGATGTACACTATAAAAATTTATTCATGATAATTTCCTGAACTGTAAGGTAATTCACGTAGAACGAGAAGTGCCGGAATGCAAGAGCAAGTGAAACGAGAAATCTCCGAGAAACCCAACGACCAGCGGCGTCGTCCATCATGACTCTCACAAGCGGAAATCCGGGAGTGACTCACCCGGTGATCTAGCCGGTTCGCCTGGGTGGGAGGCGAATACTCTAGCCGCTACGGCAACCGTGGTGCCNGGTGCCAGTGGGGTGTTTTTTTTTTCCTTCAAAATATTCCGTTTTGCAAAAAAAGTTTTCCTTGAAATTTTATGTCGCTTTAGTGCTGTTTTATGATACTGAAATAATTTTATACTGTATTGCAGCGGCCTGGAAGTAGTAAAGCCTTACTTCCGGTCATGGTTTACATCCACGCCGGGGAATTCCTTTTCGGGAACGGAAACATTAGCCCGGGACACATGATGGACTATGGAGTACTTGTCGTGTCCATTAACTACAGACTCAATGTCTTCGGTGAGTACATGCAGTTTTTTACTCCATTTTAGCTGGATTCCTCCAGTATTCTCACTCGTGGTCTGTGGTACGTCCGGACGATTGTGATGAGCCTGAAGTTGTTTAGTGCGTTCAAGGCCCAGAAGCGATGGAATGATACGGGCGAGATTAACACGCGCTCTCTGTGGCCCATCGCCCTTACGCGCAAAGCGCCGATAACTGGCGTGCTGTGTTTTCGTCGTCACGCTTCCCTGTACTAACTAGATCTGTAACTGTTAAAATATGGCAATGCTCGTTCATTCTCTAAATTGAGCGAGGCAGGACAACGAAATGGAAGGAAATCAGTGTGTGATCAAACTGGAAGGACCTAGCAACTGGAACCTGTGGAAGTTCCAAACAACGGTATTGCTACGAGGTCAAGGATGGCTCGACATAGTTGAGGGGCAGAAAATAAAACCTGAGGCAGCGGCTGAACATGCTGCTTGGGAGTCAAAAGATGCTAAGGCTCAGACACTACTAGTTACCAGAATGAAGGAGAAAGTCATGTTGCATATACTTTCTTGCACAACATCTGCTGAAATGTGGCGTAAACTCCAAAGTGTTTTCGAGCAAAAGTCGGAAACAAGCATCCATATTACACAGCAGCGATTTTTCCAGTTTAAGTTTGAAAAAGGAACTGAGATGTCAGTATTTTTGTCAAAAATACAGGAGCTGCAAAATCAGCTTAAGCAAATGGGAGAGGAAATATCAAACAAGTTAGTTATTACAAAGGTACTAATGTCGTTGCCAGATGAGTACAAACACTTTGTGTCGGCGTGGGAGTCGGCGCCAGACGATAAACAAACCCTGGATAATCTGATAGCCAGGCTTCTGGTGGAAGAAGAAAGGGTGCAGGAGAAGGGTGAAGCGTCTCAACAAGCTTCATCTGCATTCTTTGTTAAAAATAGAAGAAACATAAAGTGTCACAAATGCAACAGACTGGGGCATTTCCAAAGCGAATGCAGAAGCAAAGTGAATAACAGTGAATTACAAGACAATAACAGTAACAGTAATAAGTGTTTTTATTGCGGAAAGTTCGGACATTATAAGGCACAGTGTCGCTTTAGGAAGTACAGGGGCAGTAAGGAAAGTAATGCATTTGTCGTGTCAAACGCAGAATATGAACATTATCAAGAGTCAAAATGGCTGGTTGACTCTGGGGCCAGTGAACATATGTGTAACAATCGCGCGTTATTTTCATCATTTCAAATTGTTTCACAGAAATCTGTGATTCTCGGCAATGGGCAAGCGATTAGTGTGTTAGGCTGTGGGCAGATGGCGGTAAAAGTGCACAATGGGAACGAATGGATCAACACAAACATAGACAACGTTCTTTACGTTCCCGAACTGAAAACGAACCTTTTCTCTATGAATTGTGCGACTGACAAAGGTTATGTCATAATGACAAGTGACAGCTCATGTAAATTTTATAAAAACAAAGAAGTTTTGGCGGTTGCAAACCGAATTGGGAGCTCGTATTATATGGATTTCCGATATGAAAATGATATTGCGAGCGTAGCTAGTACTACAAACGATGATTTAAATGTGTGGCACGAAAAATTGGCTCATCAAAACTTCGATTATGTGAAGAAAATACTTGCCACAAGGAAAATAAATGTGAAACAAACGTCTGCTCCAACCTGTGAAAGCTGCTTGAAGGGAAAAATTCATCGATTACCTTTTCATAACAGCGAAAATGGTACTTCTAAAGCATGTGAATTAATCCATGCGGACACGTGCGGTCCCATGGAGGAGGTATCTGTCGGCGGGTCGAGGTATTTCGTAGTGTTAAAGGACGACTTCTCAAATTATAGAAGTGTCTATTTCATTAAAAATAAGCATCAGGTGAAGAACTGCATAGAAGATTTCATTAATAAGGCGGAGATTTTAACTGGGAACAAAGTAAAATTGTTCAGAAGTGATAATGGGCTGGAATTTGTGAATAAAGAAGTGAGTGAAATGTTCTCAAAACGTGGCATAACACATCAAACTACAGTACCATATACTCCGGAACAAAACGGAAAGGCCGAAAGAGAGAACCGAACTTTGGTTGAAGCGGCAAGAACAATTTTACATGCAAAGAGTTTACCTAAGAAACTATGGGCAGAAGCGGTACATACTGCTGCATTTACTCTGAACAGAACGGGTAAGAGTAAAGTTGAAGGAAAAACACCATATGAGGTATGGACCAATAAAAGTTTCGATATTCAACAATTAAAAGTCTTCGGCACACCGGTGTATGTACACATTCCAAAAGAAAGACGAAGAAAATGGGATAGCAAAGGAGACAAGGGATTGATGGTCGGATATGGCGAAGATACCAAGGGTTACCGGATATACTTCCCACAGAAAAATACTGTAGAGACAAAGCGTGATATTGTTTTCTTAGAACAGAAACAAGAAGGAAGGGAAGAACCCCAAGTTACACTTGATTTGGAGAACGAGTTGAAACAAATAGTAGATAAAGTTGATGGAAACCAAGACTTACAAGAAACTCTGGTTAACATGAATGAAAGCTTAATAACTCAAAATGAATCTGGAAGTGAATATGAACCATGTACAAGTGAAGAAGAAAGCGTAATCACACCATTACAAAATGGAAATGAACGAAGCAAGCGTGTAAGGAAACAGACCGAATTTTATCAATGCAACAACATCTACAGCGAAGATGATAATCCAGTGACTTACAAGGAAGCAATGAAAAGAAAGGATGCTTGTAAATGGAGTGAAGCTATCAATAGAGAACTGGAGACACTGAAAGAGAACAACACTTGGGATTTATGTGAAGCACCAGCAAAAGAGAAAATAGTGAGTAGTAAATGGGTTTTTAAAGTAAAGACAATAAATAATGTTCAACAGTATAAAGCTAGATTAGTTGCCCGAGGGTTTGAACAGGATGATGTATTAGATCTGAATGACATCTATGCTCCAGTTGCAAAATTACCTACATTTAGACTTTTTGTTGCTATAGCAACCAAATTAAAATTGCCAATCTATCAAATGGACGTAACGGGAGCATTTTTGTATGGAGAAATAAATGAAAATGTATTTATTCGTTTGCCGGAAGGGGCTTATTCGGGTAATAATAATATTGCAAAATTAAACAAGTCTCTATATGGTCTGAAAAGTTCACCAAAATCCTGGAATAATAAATTTAATTCTATTATAACAGGAGAAGGCTTTGTTAGTTCAAAAAGTGATTCATGCTTGTACAAAAGGTGCAATGGTAAAGATAAAATGTTTGTTTTGCTATATGTTGATGACTTGTTAATATTTGGTACAAATGAGGAGAAAATTGTTCAGTTTAAAAGTGTCCTAAACAAAGAATTTAAGATGAAGGATCTAGGTTTAGTAACCAATTTTTTGGGTATAAATGTTAACCAAAATCTAGAAACGGGGATTACTGAATTAAGCCAAAGAAATTACCTAGAAAATGTACTTAAAAGGTTTAATATGGAAAACTGTAAACCTATGTCAACTCCTATTGACCCAAACTTTAATGTTAAAATACTTGAAAATTGTAATAAAAGTAATGATGAGAATATTGAAAAATATTGTAGAGAAGTTATAGGATGCCTTATGTATGCAGTGTCAAGTACTAGGCCTGATTTATGTTTTACTGTCTCAATGTTGAGCAGATTTCAAACATATTCAAATGATATGTTAGTAACTGCATTAAAAAGAGTCCTGCGGTATGTCAAGAATACACTAAATTATATGTTAGTTTTCAAGTGTGAAGATAATGTCCTAGAGGGATATTGTGATGCTGATTGGGGAGGTGATCTCAAAGACAGAAAGTCTACCACAGGCTATTTATTTAAGTTTTCCAATTGTTTGATTTCTTGGTGCTCGAAGAAACAAGTATCAGTCAGTCTGTCGTCAACTGAGGCTGAGTATGTTGCAGTGAGTATGGCAGGAAGCGAAGCCTGTTGGCTGATAAACTTGTTAAGTGATTTTGGTTACTCAAATGTATGTCCAGTAAGTATGTATTGTGACAACCAGTCAGCCATTTTTATTGCAGGTACAGACACTGTTAAGCGCCTCAAACATATTGATATACGATATCAATATGATGTGCTAGTTATATTTGGCATTTCGGCCATCTTTCGAGCTGGAATGCAAAGGCGCCTATCCTCACCGAAAAATGTGTTATAAAAAAGGTCATGGTGAAAAATCTTTTTATTGAAATCAGGTAATTATCAAGAAATTTTAAATGAAAAAGGGTGGACACACTTCTGAGGAGGCACATACTATTCATTGTGTTATCTGCTCCAAGTCGTAGACTGTTAAAGATTTTATACTAACGAGAATTTGTATCGGAATGTACAGTTAATATATGGAAAATGGTTCCATAAGAACAACAAATGGAACTGCTCTCTGCGCATACAACATATGGAACGTCTCAGTATTTCCTACAACTTCGGATTTAGGAAACGAACAATGTCCGAGGCTACACGAAATGTTCTTCCCCGCTAAGGCTAGAAAGTTATAGATTCCTGCAGCAGAGGGTATCCTTGCCACTATAACCTTTTATATCAAACAATAAACGTAGCAAAAGCCACCGTAACAGGCGGTTACAATGGAAACACTCGACATACATTACAATCTGAGAGAATTACCAATGGCACTTTCATCATGATATACTGCCTTAATACTCATCGAAGTAACTATTTCAATACTTGTCATAAGCACAAGAGAAATGGTATGCGAGTGGTCTGTATTGCAGTTTGACGACTTCTGTTCGTTGACATATCCCTGCCATAACAAGAAGTAAAAATTTTTAGATTTAATTTATTTATTATATTTTTATTTATATATAAGTTCTTATTTATTTTCTTCTGAGTGTTCCCTTTAAGAATGGTGTCTGTCATCAAAGGGTACAAAGTTTTATTTTGTTTCAAAGCTATTATTTGTAAGGTAGCTAATACACGCCCAAAATTATGTAATACGTATAAAGCAATTCTTTTCCTCGGCCGATCTCAAATTAGGAATCGCCCTGAACCTGAAATGCTATGTAAGTATTGTTGTTGGTGCAGGGTTCCTGAGTGTCGAAGGGACGGAGGCGACGGGCAATGCCGGGCTGAAGGACCAGGTAGCCGCTCTGCGCTGGGTCAGGAGGAACATAGCGCACTTCGGTGGCGACCCGCACTCTGTCACCATCGTCGGCGTCGGCGCGGGTGGAGCCAGCTGCCACTACCATATGATGTCATCACTGTCTAGAGGTGAGAGGTGAAGGTAGACAAACCCACAGAGAACGTGCACACCAAGTGAGGGATTCACTCATGTGCTGGAGTGCCAAGTTCCGGTTCCAAGGGCGATAGCTCCCGGATCCTCGCACATGAGAATCGTGCCGGGCGATACCGCTGGCCGGCGGGTCTTCTCGGGGATCTCCCGTTTCCTCCCAACAGTTTATTCCGGAGCTACTCCCTACTCACCTCAGTCACCCTCATCGGCTCTAATGGCCTCGTTGTGAAGTGCTGCCCTAACCTCTCCGATCCACTACATTCGCTTTGCCAATGNCCTAACCTCTCCGATCCACTACATTCGCTTTGCCAATGTAAGTTTACGAATATGTGTTTCATTACTCGGATGCTACTTCCGTTACCGCTCGGGTATACGACCCATCTAAGAAGTGTTCATACGCGCTGTTTTAGCGTAAGTTAGATTTTATTTAGCACATAGGGCTGTTTCATAACAAAATATTTCTAGGATTTTAGCATATTTTATAGTTTTTTGACTTATCGATAATAACTTGTAAAGAATACCGACTCGTTAGAAAAAAATTCATCGTTAATTTTTCTATCATTAATATGTTAATCTTAACAGTATTATTTCAGCTTGAAAGTTTGATATAGTGACACAAATGGCATGTTAGAATTACTTTGAGATCAGGAACTTGGATCACACACGGTTAAGATCTTAAGTCTAGGTATTCTAACGTTTAATTTTATCGCAAAATTTAAAACAGAAAAACGGTCGAGCTTATTCACAAATTAAATAAAATCTTTATAATTAACAAAGTCACAACCTGAAAATTCCTAAAAACTTTTTTTTTTTTTAAGTAATTATCTGTTAATGTTCCACATTTCCCCGACTATTGTTTCACATATCAATAAAAGAATGTCATCAAAAATAAATGTAAAATCATTTTTACATATTTATTGCCTTTGAGTTGACCCACCATAATACACTTGACATGAAATGGGGAGTCTATTGTAGATCACTGAAAAACAATTTCTGGGTGAGCTTTCCCAAATGAGTGTGAATAAATTTTAAATAGCAGAATTTTTTAAATATACAAGACTTCTACATAATAATAAACATTTGATAGTATATTAAATGTTCACGTTTCAAAATTTTAAGTTTTATACTTAGGAACGTTTCAATATTAAAGCTTGATTACAGGGTAAATATGACACGTGTTCTTTACCATTATGTCCAGGTAATTCTTCTATTTGAGTTATTTACACATAATGTACTAAGTCTTTACTTACATAGAAGGAAAATATCACTAAATAAAATAACATACATACCGTTTTCCACAATCGGGATTAAACCCAGGGTCTTTCGAAAGCACAGAATGTATACTTATGGAAATTTATTCCGCTTTGTGGCAGCAGGCGGTAAGAGGCAGTGATGTCATTCCAGCCTTAATACGACTTCAAATTTGGCCATATTTCTGTTTCAAAACTCATTTGTTCCTTCGGTTCCTAGACGCATTTCTAAACCCTTGAGTGGGAATTGTGTAATCTATTGTGTCTTTAGAAACGGATAAACTAACCGAAATTGCAAGCGGTGGAAGCAATCAATACGTAATAAATAATAATTCGACATAAGACTTACCCAGGAAAAAAATTTAATGTCAGGTTTTACAATATTGTGTAAGTAAGGAATTGGCTTTAAAATTGTTCAAACAAATTATTGGACCACCTTCTCTGGTGAGGTTTCAAAAGAATTACTTTTGGATAGCGATGCACCAGTTTCATGGGGCACATAAATGGGCTGACAAATATTATAAATATAAACATATTTTGCTATAATAACCACCTTATAACTAATTCTTCTTTTTTTTTACATAATTCACACTTAGAGTGGTCTTTAGTGTTGTCGCATGCAGTTTTAGGGATTAGGGAAGGCCGTTGGCTCACATCCATCACCCCCTCACCCCACCCCCGCCTCGCGCACTTCGCTAGGCGCCTTCTAGACGGTATGTGGTACCACAGGCAGGTGGAAAATTCCGGTACACGTGGAGCTGAAGCGTAGGCCTTCCCCGCCCACCCCCCTTCATCATCGAATGCCCCTACCCACCGGGAGATCTGTTGAGAGTGCAGGGCTTTCTTGAGTCATCAGCAAATAATCCGGTGTAGTTCGCCTGAACGCAGTAAATACGCACCGCGGCAGAAATACCTGACGAGATGTATTAGTGCCGAGGTATTACCCCCGCCCCGCCCCTCCAAACCTTCAGATACGAGGACACGTGTGTTGGACGGCTTGTTAGGCGTTCTTCCACTTCACCCCTCTTACCCCCTTCCCTCCCCTAAAATGCGCCACGTGCCGCCGATTCAGGGCAGCGGCTGGCGTGTATAAAAACCCCTTTCCAAGAATAGGAGGGGGTCAGTAATATCGGGTACGTCAGGCAGTCATATCGGGGCAGTTGTTAGTTCATCTTCACCGCCGAGAGACGTCAGTTCGAGCAGAGAGTAAGTCAGTACAACAGTTACTAAGGCCGGGATATCGGAACCCGGCCACGTCCGTCAGCCGCATCATTAAGGGGTCAGTCATATCGGGGCAGTCAGAGGCTGCGATACTCCGTGCCGGGAGAATCAGTTACGTCAGTAAAGTCAACCAGTCAGTAGAAGATCGCCGAGCAGAGAGTCAGGTCAGGGGTTCGGACCCCTGACCACGTCAGTACGTCAGCAGCAACTGTGGCCTTGCCAAGGCCTACCCATCGCCGGAGATCACCCACCACAGCTGACAACACCCGCAACAAGAGTTAAGTATGACAATCACCGTCACGAGAAGCCCACTCAACCACGAATTCACCCAGTAAATCCGAGTAACCAAACTATCACAGTACAGCACCGCTCAAGTGTTGATGTTGTGTATTTGTGAATATATACGTGACAATATATTCGTACTTCAAAATACAACAGTAATAGTCTACCTCATTACAATACCCACAACCTCCACGCACTTTATAGTCGGTGCCTGGGGGACATTAACTCTGACCATATAAGCCACCATGTCTTCAACAGTGTACCAAAGCGAGATGAGTTAGTGTGCACAGACTTAGCAAAGTCTTTGTAAAATTCAGTAACACTTTCAACTCCAAGCGTGTCACCAGTATGCTGCGTAACAAACAACAAAATACCAAACATATATCCGCGATGCACATCTATATTCAGTAAAGTCCCCTTAAAAATCACGTGTGGGTGTTCTTTGTCTCTCTCGTTTTGTTTAGAAATGAGAGGTAGGTGTGTATTTGTTTTGTGCTGCAGTTACACAAATGAACTCCATAGGCTAGACACTGACGCGCGAATACATGTTTTAATAAATGCTCTTCGTCTTTAGCGTATGCATTTATCAAAATGTGCCACTCTCTTAAATGGCCCAAATTAGTTTCCAAATTCCATTCCGAGGCTCAGTTCTTTTTCCACAATGAAATAAAATAAAGACAATTTTCTGCACTATTAATTTCAACATGTTCGTGTAAAACACGGGAACTAGAATACATATAAGAGTCATTTCCATTAATCTCTGGATGTGTGTTCTTTGTCATTACATTGGAAGCTGCAGCCCAGCTGCAATGTCTTTATCTTTGTACAGTATGTCTGATTTACTGTGTAATCATTCAATTTAATTGCTCTAAAGAAATGACGACTAATAATTTTGTAAGAATAAGCAGTCAATAATTGAACACTGTATATTTCAATGACTAGCATTAGAGACTCCTTAGGCACCTTGAAGTACAATGAATATTTAAAAAATGAATACCTTTACTGTATTATTGATCACGAAAGAACACTTTTCTAGTCAAAGAAATTTTCCTAATTTTATAAATACAGAACTTAAATCAGTTCATTTAAAATTGTACATATCCGGTAATGAAGGCAACACAAATAAAACAGTGGATTTGTTCAAGGCATAAAAATTCTCAAAATAGACAACAAACTTAGGTTTCGACTTAAGCGGAAAAGAAAACTAACTGGCCACATAGTGATATAGGTTGTAAGTGTGTGTGCTAAGCCATAAGTTTAAGGAGAATGCCAATTGAATCATGATATAGCTACTCATATCTCTACCTGATTTCTAATGCGTTATAAGATTGTATATATGTATGTTTATGTGTATACATACACACATTTAAACACAACATAGGTTTATAACTGCTGTGGCAGTTTTAACAATGTTGCTCGTATTTTAGCATTCAGTTGTTAAACAGTTTGAAGAGTGGAAGTTACTCAGCTCTGTGCTTCACCTCCCTTTAGAGCCACGTTAGTTGTCCTAGCAGTAGATAGGGTGCGGTGGTTAAGCAGTATTCCCAGAGCATAGTCTCGCTCATGTGATATCTTAGTTTGAAGAGCTGGTCGCTAAGGTGTCCTGTCATCCCCCTTGTTAACGGGAACTACAAGATCTAGGCACATGAAAGGCCCACTGTAAGCAAATAACTGTATGTGCCTTTATAGTTTAGAGCGGACGAGGGCCAGTATACTGTACAGGTAACTCCAACAGCGTAGTCTATACGAGTAATGGGAGCCAATAAACTCCATCAATGACAAACTCCCTTTACTCTGTGGAACATGTTTTTTCTTTCATGAGATTAAGCAGATCTCATGTGATTCTGTAAAGACTGCAACATTTCTTGGAACACCTGACCCTTGGAGTGTAAATACACTGGGCTGCAAAAATTATTGACAAAGAGTAAAAATTATTAAAACGTCTGCACGAACAGGCAGATCGGCCGAAAGATTAATCAGGAGATCGCCTGGAGTATGACACAGTAGGCCATGCGCATAAACGCAGCAAGACGTACTGTGGGCGTGTTCTTATGTTATAAACCATTGCCGTGAAAGCTAGTGCACCACGCACTTAGCTTTTAATAACACTCAGTTTCTGTCTGAAGTCTGATATGACCAAAATACATTCCCGGTGACGACATTAGGATTGACTTTACCATTGGCCGAATAATTAGAAAGTTGAAAGGAAGTCGAAGTGTTACTAGTGTGTCCCCAGAGATCGTGGTCGCATACAGCCACGTGTTACCCGCTTGGTCATAAATTGTGAATGACACGAACAGTTATACGAGGGTGTAATAGTAATCATCCACAAGCAATCACGGCGGCGGAAGATATGTATACTGTCCTACATGCGAGAAAGATATCGACGGCAGAAGCCAAGTAGAAATCACCATATACATGCAACGCACTATTGATATCGCGTTTAATCGTGGCCAGGAAGCTACTCACAGATGGTTTGTTTGCTCGTCTGCCTATACGGTGTGCGCTATTGACGTCTACCTATCAGATACGTCATTTGCTGAGCTGCCGAGAACACAAAGGCTGGAGAGCTAAGCCATGCCGTTGAGAGCTCCCTACAAATGGAAGCCGATTTAGTCTTACTAGCGTTTCCGGACGTCTGTATATATTGGAGAGAGCAGAAAGCAACAAACCACCCTCCCATCAAGGACGAAAGTCACTCGTTTGCAGGTAGAAGAGTTTGGTTTGGGGACGAATAACGTTTCAACGCCACACGGAGCTACGCCTCTTCGAAGGATGTCCAGTTAATACTGACAGGTATTGTACCAAGTTTCTAGTTCCTCATGTTTGTCTTCAGCAGACTTTATCGTGGACAACAACGCTTCACCTCATCCTATAGTCGTTATCTTTGATATGAAGGAAAGTGGACATATTGGCCTCATGTATTGGCCAACACGGTATCCGGACCTAAGTCCAATAGAACACGCGTGGAACGTTGACGGGAGATGCCTAGTAGCACATCAACAACCGGCAGAAACACTCCGGAGCTGCAACCGGTGCTACAAAAGGAATGGGCTATACTGCCTCAAGAACCCTTCAAATATCTCATACTAATCATGAACAGACGGTGCACATCCAGCATCGCAGTCAGGGTTGACCATATCCCCAAAGAGGACTTCACTTTGGTTCCTATCACCTGTCACATAGACATTTCTGTCTTCTTTTCTGCTCTGTTCGGTACCAACTTTAGTATAAAAAAATGTTTACTATTTTGATTACTTTCTTCTCCAGCGTTATTCACAATTTCCCATACACTTTAATCTCAATTCTGTAGAAGTAGAGAGGCCAAGACATCACAGCAGCACGAGAAATGTAAAAAATGAAAGAGAATACAGAAGGGGAGTCATCTTGAAGTAAGGCAATTTTCCCAGTGCAGTTAATTAGTTTTAATTTGTTATAGGAAATCGATGTGTCACAGTTTCATATAAATATTGATGTATTATTATTGTATGACTAATAGTTATGACTTTGTTATAAAAAAACAGTTCATTGTGTTGCAGGTCTCTTCCACAGAGCCATTTTTATTGGTGCCACAGCTCTAGATCCAACTTACTTCAACTGCCACACAGTACACAACGCCTACATACTCAGCTCCATTGTAGGCAGACCTGCCACCCATCCGGAGGACCTCATCACCAACCTAAGGACTACACCTGCTACCGAACTCGCCAGCGCATTCCCCAACATTCTCGGAACGTTGGATACCAACAACTTACTGTTGAACCCATTCACGCCCTCGATGGAGTATACTAGAGCCGGCGAGAAACCATTCCTGCTGCAATCTCCAGAGTGCATAGAATCTGCAGGTTGGTTTACTAACGTTCCCTGCATAATTGGTTTCACCCTGAACGAGGTTACGTATTTTTTGAGCGACACTACATTATCTCAACCATCGTACTTTCAAAATATTAACAATGACTTGGAACAAATTGTCCCCAAAAACCTGGGATTGAAGAAAGGATCTCAGCTCTCGCTAAAAGTTACAAGAAAAATTAAAGAATTTTACTTTGGTAACGAAACCATCTCATATACTAACAGGCGCAGGTGGCTTGATCTTATGGCAGACTCATTTTTAACCAAAGGTATTCAGGCAGTTGTTATTTCCCATGCAAGGTTCTCGGATATCACCAAATCGTACAATTACTTATTCGATTACAATAATGCTACATACCCTGGTGCAATCAAGTATATTTTTTACTCAGATAATAAGTGGAGGGGGAATGCAACAGAATCGATGGTTGCAGAACATTTTGGGAGACTGTGGACTAGTTTCGCAAAGACAGGTGTGCCAACCATCGGAGATGGCTTTTCCTGGCCATCAGTGAGTAAGAATAAGTTCCCGTATCTACGGATCGGCACATCTCTGGAACTCGATAAAAATTTGGAAAATGATAGAATAAATTTCTGGGCCAACATTTACAGAAACTATCGACGTTCGGGACCTTGCTGCTGAAATGTTAGGTAGTAGGGGATTCTTTTTTACCCTTTAATTTGGTTTATTTTAATGCCTACTATTACCAAATGAGGTGTTCATATTTATAAATTGCCTCCAAACACTTTCGTAAAAAGGCACTTTATTTTATTAATATTTCTCCACGTTTTAGATACATTACAAACACGCAAATTTTGAGAACAGTTTAAAACACCAAATATTTAAATATGTTTATATTTGTTTCATAGATTTCAACAAATTTTCAGAAATGTTCTATCGTAAATTATCTTCTTTAATGTCTTGCAATTGTCTTACATAACATTTCATAAACTGAAATACCCATTCCGATTTTTTCAGGTCCACGTTTTATTGTCAACAAATTTATATAATTCTGTAATAATTTTTTAACTTTTTAATGATAGACAAGTAACACACTGTTTTAATTTTCTCTGTAATAAAACATATCGAGTAAGAGAAGGTGGAGTGGTTAGAAAAACAACAGATACAAACATACAAAAATATGATCAATGAGAAGAAAATGGTATGGGCTAATTTTGTAGATACACAAAATTAGAAAAAAAGTAAGGAAAAGTAAATAAACCGAGGGGTATAGTTTATTCAGGAGAGAAAAGGAAAAAAATTGAAGTACTTTATTAGGAAAATAGTGAGGAGACAAAAAGGAAAGGAAGAGACAAAGTGAGAATGGTAGGAATTAAAACGAAAATAAAGAAAAATAATTATTAAAGACAGGCATTATTAAACTTGGATAGTAAAATAAGAAAAACTTTGTTTATATTTGTATTGTAAAACAATAATGTAATAAAGGTAAAAGTTTTATTTAAGGGAAAACTTGTAAAATAATAAGGTAAGAGAGGTAATGACTTTATTTAAGGAAAAACTTGTAAAAAAATAATGTAAGAGAGACAATTATACATACCCTTAAGAAATGTTTCAATCAGTAAGAATACAGGCTAAAATAATAAGCAAAAAAAATCTACATGTGATTTTAGGTTGACAAAAGTAATACAGGAATTAGAATCAAATATCTATAGAGAAATATTTAAAGGAAAGTTTGTAAAAAAAAATGTTGAATATTTGTTTTAAAATATAAGAGAAACTGGACGCAAAAGGCACCAAATTTATCAAAGTTCATTGAGTCTGGACATTATGACGTCACAACAATAGTGAAATAGAAGCAACCTTTCTGTATATTTAAAATATACAGAAATATTAAAAAATATTAAAAAGGTTTATTAACTATAGATAGGTTTATATAGGGTAGACAGAAGAGTAGGTCACAATGTGTATAGAAAATAAATGCAAATCAGCATATGACCTTACTCAGGCCCCCGGAAATCCAAATAGTAAGCAAACACCTGTAAAAATAATTTCGTAAAGTGAATATTTTATTTGGATGTTATAGTGTTATGTAACAAAATGATAACACAGGGCGAGCATAAAATAATACACCAAAAAAACATTTATGAATGTATCGTAAACCAACTTTACGGTTCCACGGTTCCTTTGATTGGTCAATTAAGGTTGTATGTTGTTTGGTTTTGATATCATTGACCTTCAAAGTTGGGGTATTCTTTTATACTCATCCTGTACTACAATGAAAATAAGTGTTATCATTATTGTAATGATAATTGTGTCTGCAAAACGAATGAAATATGAGCAAGTTGGGTCAAATAATCAGGAATTAGAAACAATAATGAAAAAAAAATTGTTTTCAGACAGATATTAAATATATTTGTAATTTTATTGTATTAATGCTCATTTAATTGTTTGTAAGTTGCTCAAAAGAGGGATAGGATGTATTGTGTAAGGAGATATATAAAGATTATTTAAAATTTAATGGTTAAAAACTGGTCAGTCATTTTCGTGTAGGAAACAGAAGCGTGTAAATTGCTGGGATAAAAGAATTTTGCAGAGTATAATGAACAAAAAGAGGAAATATCTAAATAAGTCATAACAAATATTGTAAACCAATGTTTTGTTTTAATTTTTAGGTGCTGCTGTAATGTTGTAATATATAGATAATAATTGTGAATTTTCTGGAAATGAAGTGAAAAAAAAAACATTATGCAGTAATTATAAAGAATCCAACGATTAGCTTTGTTTCGGTTTAAACCAAATTTAGAAAAAAAAATTTCCAAACCGAGTGGGAATATGTAAATTTGTGGTTTTGTAAGGTATTGTTTTTGTCTTTGGTTGCAGATTATGGGGATATAATGATTTTTATTAACAAAATTTTCAAATAAATATATTAATTATATTACTAACCGAAGTGCAGTGTAAGTTTGTTGATGTCACAAGTTTGTTGATGAATAATTTATTAAGAAGTTATTTCTGTTGTTATTGTCATAATTAATTTGTCCCTAGATGATACAGAGTATTGCAAATTATTAAAAATTTAAAATTAAAGAAAAGTTTTCTGATTTAATCTCCTCTCGTCATTGCAGATTGGAGGAGAAATGTGGCGTGGTTAGATAACAGCAAATAAGAGTGCAAATAACAAAAAGTATGATGCTGAAGTTCGAATCAAACTTTTTTCTATAACAAATTTACTCACCACCGCCGTGAATGTTCATGTGGATGATGAAAAAGTAAAAAATGATAACGTAGTCAATAATATGTTGACGTAATTACTATAAATGTTACAATATGTTTTTAATTGTGATTCATCGATAATGGAGATATAGTTATAATTGTATAATTTTTGAAGAAGAATGAGTTTATTTAATTTTGTGATAATAATATGAACTAATGAAATTTGTCTAATTTGTTGGAGAAGAAGAACGAATCAATACAAATGGAAAACAGAATTTCGGCCTTCGGTTTATACTTGAATGTTAGAAAAAATCATCAAGCACTAGGCTCAAACAATATAGAAACAAAGCAAAAAACGACCCAAAATAAGTGTAACAAAATAACGAAACGTAGAGGCCAAAAAGACCCTGCGAATAACAATGTATACAAAGAATTCAAGCGTTACTTGTTCAATTTTATTGAAATAGATGTACATGACACAAAATATAAGAAAAGCGCAATACATTATTTTATAACCAACAAAATAAACGCCAGTTGAACACTAAATTGATAAGAAATCAAAGATCTAACTTGTTGTTGTGCATTACAAATTATTATATTTTTTAATTTTTTAATTTTAATTTAATGAAAATATTTTGAAAAATGGTATTACGGTCTTTAAAAAACTAATATTAAATAAGCATGTACGAATAAAAGTCCTTGAAAACACTTTAATAACAAATATGGTACTGTTAACCATTTTCCCTCTCATAAGAAATTAAAATTCAGACACAAACAATATTAAATTAGACTGTTCTCAGCTCAAAATTATAAAAAGGGTTACCGCGAGCATAATTTACATTAAATACATAACTTACAAATAGCATATACTTAGTCTTACCTGGCGTAAGGAAGACGGCGAGTGCCGCCTCAGCCACGTCGTGCGCAGGCGCCAACAACTCCCAGACTCTGATCAGCAATCTGAGAGCAACACTTGTAGGGAACTCATCTGTGCTCTTCCCTAAGTTCTCCCAACATCGAGCGATAACTTGCTGGTGGCTCCTTCCTGCCCTCGCTGGAGTATCCTAGAAGCGGCTAGATGCCGTTCCTGCTCCAGCCCCCAGAGTGTTCAGAAGCTGCCGGCTTTGTCTACAGGATCCCCTTCATACTAGGTTTCCACACGAAAGAGGCTCTGCGATACTTGAACGACACGGTACCATCACAACCATCTTACTCTCAAGATATTAGCATAGACTTGGAGCAAATTGTTCCAGGAAATCTGCGACTGAAGAAGGGATCTCAACTTTCGTCACTAGTTGCCAGAAAAATGAAGCAATTTTACTTTGGAAATCAGAACATTTCATACGTGATCCGAAATCGATTGTTAGATCTTCAGGCAGACTAATATATAACGTTGGGTGTTCAAACAACGCTTTTTTCCCATGTCAGGATCTCGGATGAGATCAAAAACTTTAATTATCTGTTCTCTTATAATAATGCCACCCATCCAGATAATCTCAAGTACATTTTCTACTCAGAAAAGATTAGCGAAGTAAACCTTGACGAACCGATTGTGGAGGAACATTTTGGGATGATGTGGTCATGTTTCGCCAAGAAAGGTGTGCCGACTATCGGAGATGGATATTCCTTGCCACCAGTGGATAAAAATGCATCACCTTTTCTGATAATATACACATTCCTGGAAGTTGACAAAAATCTGGTGAATGATAGAAAAATTTGTTGGGCAAGCATTTACATAAATAATTGGTAATCAGGACCCTGCTGCATTTGAATTATGATATCACAGGTGAACATAAAATATATCTTTTTAAATTACTAATTTCTCAAATAGTATAATTTTTTGTATTTATGTTCACGGATAGTCAAATTCCTAAAATAATTAATACCACTCACACATCTCCCACTTTGAAACATTATTATCAATAAGGTATGATTGTAGGATGTACAAAACAATTTCAGGACTATTTATAAAAAAAATTTATTAATTATACAAAAATTTCAGTTACAATATTTATCACTAAATGGTATAAAATTATGCCCTCATTTACGAATTATAATATATTTCATAAGATAAAATTCGGCTTATATTTTCATGTAGTCACGTTTTAAATATGAATGGTGACTTAACATGTATTAATTTACAAGTATATTTTTCTGTGTTGAACAGTTAAAGAAATTAATACATTTTCTGTGTAGGACAAGACTTGTTCTAAAAACCTCAAGGAAGTTGTTTTCTGTATTTTTATTTTATATTTTATTTCAATCTCGTTTACGTTTTCGTGAGTAACTTGAGCACACATGCCAATTTTAATAATTCAATATATCCCAAGTGCCCACCATTAAGTCTGTATCCGGATCTACGGCTAGATAGATCTACGCATGTTGCGAATACAACTCTTTCATGGCCTTCTTGCAACTACAAAGGAATTGGTTACGAAAAAAGTTAGGTATTTTGAATTTTTGCATCATTCCGTTCAACCTGTATAGACATTATCTGTACCTTATTTTCCTCAAGAAAATATTCTTAGTTTGCATAGTTTTAGAAAAATTACATGTCATAATCAAAATTGTACAGTTTTAAATGTACGAATAAAATAAAACCTAATTATTTGCAAAACATTTAAGAAGCAACTCTGAAAGATATTGTCTTAAATCAATTTATTGTATGCTTAGCAAATTTTTAAAAAATTAAGGGTCAGGCACAAATTAAAAATATTCAGTAATGGCCTTATGTGCAGTATTTTTTTTAAATTTCCAAAAAATTGCATTATTGTTTGAATTTTGAGATGTCTTGAAGTGGCTCTGGGCATCTTCTTCTAATGAGAATTATTTTACATCTGTACGTTACTAAGTTTGCATAATTTTTACATTTTTTAAGCAATAAAATTGTGAATTGTACTCGTGTGTATGCGAAAAACTATGCATCCATTTTTTTGCCAGGAAAGTGTTATCACGGGTAACGTCTATATGTTGAACAGTATGTGGTGCAAATATGAAATAAATATATCCATGGTCAACGCTCGTAACCACGAAGCCTGAGGTTGGGTGTCCTTGGTAAAATTAAAGCCAACATCTTCCCAAATCTGATGGTGTAGTTCCAGCAACATTTGCACACATTTTAACCATATTTTCAATCTCAATAACACTATAAAATATTTCCTTCTACACATTAAATTTCACGGTAGTGTTAAGTTAGAATACGAAAACCCGATTCATAATACAGAAAAACAAAGCCGAGTTTCGTTAATTTTGCAATTACGGGATGTGTCTTTATTTTCGACAGCTTTGGGATTCGGGGACGAACAATGCTGAGTCCACATGAAGTTTTCTTTGCCGCTTTAACTGAAAACAATCGTTCCTGCTGCAGTTCTATATTCAACCTACTTATAGGGATTCGTTAAGACATTCTAACGACGCAATTTATTAGTTATCGGGATACGTGGTTCATGTTATTTCGGTTTGCAAATCTTCGCAATATTTTATCGGGATTTCAAATTAAAGCCGTCATAGTTCGTTTATCTATCTTGGCAGTTGTGATTATCGGCCATACGTGTGCTTTCCAATCGTTTGTTTTGTTAAACATTAGCATTATATTAGAAGCCTTTCCAATCTGCGTAGACAGTTTTTATTCCAGAAGGTTTGATAATTTTTTACCAACGAGGCAGTTTGTATGGCACTGCTGGCGATGCCAGCTGTCGTGTCCTTATCTGGAAGAGGAAGGGGGATAGGCCCGCAGCACAAATACTCGTGTGTATATCACCGAGCAGCAGTAGACTGTCAGTGCTCCTGCAGCTCATTCCCGGCTCCCGCGCTTTCCTTCGCTCGTGTTGTGGCCTGTTTCTGACGTCACTGGGAGGGCTCGAGCCAAGGAGTGTCGTAGCAGCTATTGTGCGGGACGGTATAAACCTGCGGTTCACTGTGTAACGTCCTAATTCATTACGTGTCTGAGTGTTTCCAAAATGAGTAAGACTTCTAAGTATAAAGTTAATCGAACTGTGGCAGAGTGCACTAATTGGGGGTCAAAAACGACTGGCATTTTGTATCATAGATTTCCAAAAACGAGGATCTCCAGCGTGAGTGGATATTGAGCTGTAAGCGGAGAGACATTTTTAATACCGACAATGCTAGAGTCTGCTCTGTACATTTCCGCCTAGAAGATTACCAACGAGACTTGTGAAACGAACTTTTGGGATTACCACAAATAAAAATATTGTGCCCAGATGCTTTTCCATGTCTTCAAATTGCAAATTGGCATAGAGATATGGTTTCAGTTTCTAGCATCATAACCAGCCTAAGCACTGTTACCAGCCAAACTGAAGAATGGGTATTTATTTCTTTACTTCTTACTTACAACATGGTATTTAATTATCATAACTCTCAAATAATTAGGCTCAGTAATTTGTAATGGCAAACGTAATAGTGTAGCAAATTATAATTAAGGGAGGGCTAAATCAGCAACGGCGTGCGCTTACTTTCGGCTTGTCAAAAGAATAAAGAGCACCAAGTTAGTTCAATGTGGTATGGAACCCACTTAAATCTGAAAGCCCTGTCGTCTTATAAACATCAGCAAAAACCAAATTTACTTTTCAGTTATCATCGATAGTTTATTAATCTCATGTGATATCGCCATGCTCTTTGCTTTAAAAGGTCACAATTTTATAAAAGTTAAATTCTCAAACATAAATTAACAAAAATTACTTTCAAGACTTTTGAAATACACAAACTCAACCCTTAGTACAGTGAAATTGGGTAAAATGTGTTTTCGAAGGCTCTTCATAAATTTAAGCTTATCACATTTGCGAAAAATGTGTTGCATAATTGCTACTTTCTAATTTTTCGAATTTGACATATAATTTCCCGTAAAATACAATGAAAGTATTTAGCGCACGTTTATGCATCACGCACTCTTGATGCGTGGTGTGGTAATATTTTTCAGTAGTAAAAGGGCATTTATAGCGGGGATATAAACGTTAGAGACTGATAGTGTAGTCGAAAATTGTACATATTTGAAGTGCCAACTTTGGCGTGTTTGAGTCTCCAAATTATTCACAAATGACGTAATATTTACCGTTATTGTCTCATTTACTTCATTCCCCCTCCCCCTCGCTTGTCAAACGCGCGCATGAACGCATTCACACCCTTCCCAACATTCCGAAATAGTATTTACAAGCTTATGAACAAGAAAAAAATTAGTTTCTAGGACTTTCAATACATTAGGGAATGTTTATATGATTTATTATTTAAATCGATTGAACGTACAACTATATCTTTATCTTACGGATTCCGAATGAAAGAGAATTACGGCATGAAGCTAGAACTGTGAGGAAACGAGCTCTAGTGACTTAAGAGAATGTATCCCCCAAAAAGAAAAAAATAGACCAGTTGAAAATCCCCGAGGAGATTCAAAATGAAGAAATATTGAGACTTCGTAAACAGGTGGAAACTTTGGAAAAAGCAAACGCGACACTTAGAAAAAGGGAAGCAGCTTTGATAAATCGTAAAGCACCTAGATATGTTGTTTCAGTAAAAACACGATCATATTCACCAAAAGTGAATAAAGGTGTACAGAAAAGTGAAATTGTAAAACTTATATCTAAGTGTTTTACACAAGGACAGATTCGGTGTCTTTTGAGCGGAAACAGACAAGTAAAATGGTCTACAGAGGACATAGCAAATGCCCTAACTTTGAGGTCGCTTTCAAGAAAAACCTACAATTATTTGAAGAAAAAGAACATTCCCTTGCCATGCCGTTCCACGCTACTGAAATCGATTCTGCAGTTTAAATGTAGACCTGGAATTTTGAAATAGGTGTTATGCTTATTGAAAGGTAGAGCAGAAAACTACAACGAGCATGAAAAGTTTACTGTTTTGACATTTGACGAAATGAATATTGACTACCGCATTTCATATGATTCATCAGATGACCGCATTTTAGGACCTCAGGCAAAAATTCTAAACTGTGGAAGGAACTAAACGTAAAAACTGAAAATTTTTTTTTCAATAATCCTACTGATGACAAAAGGAAAGAGTAGGTGTTTTGTGACGTGCCACATTTGTTGAAGTTATTGAGAAAGCACTTTCTGGATGAATGTTTGAACCTATCTGACGGTTCAGAATTTCAGACGAATACTATACAAAGCCAATTACAAAATCATAAACGAGACCTTTCTACTACACATCACATCAATGAGACTCATCTCAGCGTGACTGGCAGATCCCGCCAGGATGTGAGAATGGCTGCTCAGTTATTTTCCAGGCGCACTTCTTTAGCAGTTCTTTATAAACTAGACCAAAAATTGAAAGTAACTTTATTGGGCTTGTCAATGACACCATTGGCGTGTTGAACTCAAGGGTATCGAAAGACGAAAATACCCCGCTTAAAAGTGGCTACGGCTTACATTTGAAGAGTCAAGAAAACATTTTGAAACCCTTTTTGAAAGTGATTTCAAAAGTTAAAGTAGACAACAGGAAAAATTTGCTTCCATTTCAAAAAGGTTTAATTATTTCCATAAAGTCTCTTTATGGCCTTTTTGAGGACATGAAAAGTACAAAAATGTCTTACATTTTGACTGCAAGATTAAATCAAGGTTGTCTATAGAATTTCTTTTCCCGTGTGCGAGGCTTAGGAATTGTTTACAACAATCCATCCTCGTTTGAAGTTCGTAACAGAATCCGCCTCCTGTTACTTGCAGGCAGCAACGACATTCCTCTCCCCAGTGCAGTGTCTGTACAAGCTGAATGTGTTGCATCAGCAAATGATGGTGTTTCTCAATGTGATGCTAACAGTGCCGAAGATTTCTTGACTTTATGAGTAATGAACTGTGTGTAGATGTTGTTCAGGAGCCCGCAACAGTTGCACCTCATAATAAATTCCGTGGAACTGCAGTTATTACTAGTGAAAGACTACTACACTGACTCAGAAAAATGACATTAATGACGACACGATCAAATACCTTGCGGGTTATATTGCCTTTAAATGTCGCTCTGTAGATGAGGGCCTGAGTAGCTCAATGAAAGAAGATAAAATCGTCGTAGGTCAGGATGTTCCTCACGACTGGATATCAATCGTTTAAAAGGGCGGACTCACTCGTCTGACTGAGGAATGGTGCCCGAAAGTGATGCAGTTCGAGGTATTGTTCGGTGCCTTTCATGGACTTCAAATTAAAAAATGTGAACGAGTTATGCAGACACTGACTTCTATAATTAAGTAAAAATTCTCCAAAATAAACGAGAACATTATTTCCCTGTATGTCAGAACACGGACCTTCATCAGAGTACGCTATATCAACAAAAGGCTTAAGCTGCAGGCTATGGAGAAGCATTCTGCAAAAATATCGACTGTGGGTAGCTTCGGCTTCTTCAAAAACATCCTAAGTTATTAAACGTGTGTTTACATTCATTTAATCGGCAATTATATTTATCACTTGTGAATTTATTCAAAATGTACATATTGATGGTTATATTTTGCCTTAAATTTATGTTTATGTAGCCTACTTATTGTTAACTTCTAAAGGCACTTCCTGGAAAAATCTCTCACCTCTCAAAGTCGTGCATGGCTGTTAGGACGTGTGATAGGTATAATTCACGATGAATCATATTGTTTGCAACAGCAAAATATTATTATAAGTAGTGAGAAATAGGGCATTCGAACACAGCGTCATGACAGGGATTCGGGATTCGACCTTGAGAAGCTTGGTAAGGAAATGACAAACTTCATGCGTTTGCATTCCACTGCGACGGCGGCCATCTTGTCAGCAAGTGACAACGGCGGCCATCTTGGCAGCCAGTGCCAAAATGTGCAAAAAATTTGCAAAATTGCAAAAAATTTATTTAAAAAAATAAATTACATTTTTTTAAAATTATTTTNGAACTTATGAAAAGTATCAACATTTCAAAAGTTCCAAAAAATTTCAAAAGTTCCAAAAAATTATTTTTTCTAGAACATT
This sequence comes from Clitarchus hookeri, assembly GCA_002778355.1. Taxonomy (NCBI): domain Eukaryota; kingdom Metazoa; phylum Arthropoda; class Insecta; order Phasmatodea; family Phasmatidae; genus Clitarchus; species Clitarchus hookeri. The sequence continues at coordinate 189 of NQII01007876.1, read as the reverse complement.
CCATGGCGGCCCTTTTCGAATCCCTAGGCCGACGCCGCCAAGGTGTAAGCCATGGGGGGGCGGCGAATCCCTAAGCCGACGCGAAGGCGAAGCTGGCTGGCAAGATGGCCGCCGCGAAGAGGAATTGAGCCCGCTGTCTGGCAAGATGGCCGCCTGCAGAATCCCTAGGCCGACGCCAAGGCGAAGACG